>JAOEGS010013663.1:0-30006 GCA_025447755.1 Corythornis vintsioides | reverse complement strand
TGCTGTTTCCCCCCCCCCCCCCCCCCCCCCCCCCCCCGCCATTGACTGAGAGTGACTGAATGTCTCTTGTTCTGTTGAGGTGGGAGAGATTTGTATTTTTGTTCAGTGGGGGAAAATATTACAAGAATTTGATTGTTTGTACTGCAGCTGAGATTAAGACTCTGTTTAGAGGCCATTGGATCAAAGCTGACTGTTTAAATCTCCGGGATAGCCTGTATCCTGCTGTGGAAAGGTCCTGGCACACGTGCTGTGTCCAAGCACCACAGCTTTTGTATTGGGCTTTGCATTCCAGCAAAAACTTGACAAAACGGAATAGTCACAGAGAACAAAGTTGCAAATTTCATTGTTTGTTTTGTTTTAACAGTGTAATGTAGCAATACTGTCACAATACTGTCAGTATATACATATATATATTTTTATTTTTTTTATCCAAGTGTTTTATAAGTTTTACTCTGATAGTGACTGTTCAGGGTTTCTCAAATTACACTATTGTGCCCTTCAACTGAACCCTTTAATTCAAAACATAAATGTTGACAAACTGTTTTTATTCTAAAAGAGGTGTTCACATCAAAAACTTCATGGACCCTTTAGTTAAACTGGCATAACCGCTAAAACTTTTGGGTTTTTTAAAATACCTTGTTTTTAGATGAGTATATATTCTTCATGTAACGAGTGCAGGAGGTGGGTAACAAACCTACCCTTGGTTACTTTGAGGATCATTCACTTAGCTCTTTTGTTTTAATTCCTCTATCTTTGCCTTTACTTGTTTTTTTGTTTTGTTTTGTTTTTAATAAAATTTTACTTAGAGGTAGACACCACAGGATACAACAAAGTATCCTGTGCTGCATGGCATTCTTCTGTCAATCGTTCTGGTATTAAGAGACTAGGGCAGGTCGTGTGCCTCATAGGAGAGGATGAATTAACCAGGTGCTGCTCGACATCCTTACCATGCCCTCTCCGATGCCCCTGCAGGGCTGTAAAGTGCCCCAGGGAAGCAGTAGCTTAGGGTGATGTGAGAAGAGGGCACGTGTGTGCTCTCTGGGTACCTTTGTCCCTGCAGAACCCCGAGGGCCTTTTTGCAACTGGGGCATGAATAGATGGACTTGTGAAGCCACATGGGTGTCTGGCTTCTCCCCCTGCTGTATGCACAGCTTGTGTTCTCTCTGGGCTCGGGACTAAAGGTTTGGTACTACCAAAGTGCCTCTTGTTGCCCCCCCCCTTCACACTGGAGTTGTTTCTGCCTTCCCATCTGTGCATTGAACCTTTTCCATGTAGGGCAGGTTTGGTCAGCTTGATCCAAAGCCTGTAGTAGTGGATGTGAGCACTGTCTCATCTTTAATAGGCTTATGTGTGCCACCAAGAGACTTGGGGGGATCAGAGGGCAGTGTTTATTTAGAAACGTGGAAGAACGTAAATACACACTAGCACAGGTAAACAAGGCAGTAACAGTTGTTTAAAACAGTCTTCTTCCATTTTCTTTTGGCTTTGGAGAGGCAGGGAGAGATGCAATAGGAGCCTTATTATGCTTTAACTTTGACAGAGCTTGCCCACTGTAGTCTGTGAAATGCAGACCCTCACAGAAGTGGATCCAAGCGTGTCATCCCTCCACTTTCCCCACATGCAACAGCTGTATTGAGGAAAACTGGTTTGTCTAGGAAAGGGAATGGGATGGGTGAATGTAATGTGCGTCAGAAAGTTACTGGAGAGCAGCATTCAAGATAAGAAATAGCAAGTTGACTGGCATATTGTAAGGGCATAGTGTTGCATGCATTTCTTTCAATTCCTATGGATACAGATACTAGAAGGCACACCCACATTGTTGTAAGATTTGGTGTTTCTTTTTCTTTTGATAAATATATAGCTTTTGTTAGTGGCTTGAAGTTTAATTCTGTTCTGTTCACACCAGAAACATTTTAAACTAAGAATGACTTGAATTCTGAAGATGTCTATTAAGACTAGTTAGAGTAGCATGAACCTTGTTTCTTTTAGAAACATGTCTTCTTGCTTACTCTTCTTTCTGTTGTCTCTATCCCTTCTCTTTTACCCTGACCTTTTTGTGTTTTATTACACAAGTACAGACTTCAGTTGTACTGAATCTCTGTTCCCTGTTCCCAGCAGAAATGTTTTGATGCAGATTCCTGTTTTGTACCAGGGAGCTATTGCATTTCAAGCGCCTTCATCTTCAGAACAGGCTTGCAATTTATATAATGTTTAATGTGTTCTTTTGCTCTGTATCTGGATTTTGTTTCAGGGCATCTAGATGATGATGGGTTGCCACATGGATTCTGTACTGTCACCTATTCATCGACAGACAGGTTTGAGGGGAACTTTGTGCATGGAGAAAAGAATGGCCGTGGGAAGTTCTTCTTTTTCGATGGAAGGTAGGCCCTCTTCGATTTTCCTTTTGTATTCTGCCTCCTGCTTGCAGCAATACAAAACTAATCTGCATTGATTATATGCTGCTGGTCTTCTGGATAAGCTTTCTCATTAGAAACTGTAGCTGGAAGGTTTTCTCTAGCACTGCTGGAGCTATACCTTTGTGAGCTTGGGGGCTCCATATGTGATATGGTGCCTAGGGTTGTTTCCTGGTGGGAGAACACAGCAGTGTGAGCTCTTTTACACTGTAAAGTTGTGAACTAATTAGAGACCATAAGAACTGGGATGTGCTCAGAGATATAGGAAACCATGCTGGCAATGACTTGGACTATAGTGTTTGAGTCCATAACTGCAGGTGGAGATCTGTTTGTCTTTAGCCCTATACAGAGACTGCAGCTGGACTGGGAGCTCCCTGTGCCAGACCTCTCACAGGTACAGGGCCTTGGCAGAGACCTCTGCTTGGTCTTGGAAATTGTTTCGTGGTTAAAAGGCAGGTAGAGTTAAATATGGTTTTGTTCCCAACCCTGTCTAATCCTCCACAAGTTGCTTGTGGCCTGATTTGTTTTTAGAAAGGCCCCTATCACTTTCTGCCTCTTCACTGGGGGTTGCAACAGTGGAATTGGGCTGGTCTGTGCCTACACGTGTGTTTCCTTCTCAGGTCTTCACTGTGAACACCTTGTACATCTTCCCCCAACTGCAGCACTTCTCTCTGCAGTTGCTCAGAACTTCCTCCAAAGGAGCAGCAGATGTATAAAATGACACGATTCTTCATGGTTTTGCAGCTGTTGGAGGCACTATGAATAGCAGCGTTAAACTGACAGTCGTGCCGGGTCTACTCTCCTCCTGCTCAGAGAACTGCTGAGCAGGAGCAGAGGTATTGTGCTGTCTCAGTGAGTCAGCTCCTTGTCTGTAACTTGCCTTTGCAATTGCTTCATACTGGGGATTGTGTTTTGTTGGGTTTTTTTTAATTGAAGACATAATATATTTATTCAGATATGTGGAAACTGATCAGGCATCTAAGCTTGGACAGAGAAAAGTCCCCACTGTTGGTGATGTTCTATTAAATCTTGTGTAACTGAAAATTAGTACTGCCCAGCAGCTGACCTCTCTAAAATAGTTTGATTTTGGTTTTTTTTTTTTTTTAAGTTGGCAGACAGCATCTCTGTGGACACATGTACATAATACTTCTGTGCTGGTTGATGATCTCAGCAGAGCAGTTGCTGATTGTACAGTCAGAGAAGCTAATCCACTATTTTGTTTGTAGGGCTGCTCCTCCAAGTAATCCAGGGTACAGGCAGTGCTCTGTGGAAAAACTCTGGCTGCTGCTGAGCCATTTCTGTACCACTTCAGTGTTGCCAACTCTTCTTTTTAAAAAATACATATAATTTGTAACCCTTTACAAAAATAAATAGTTTGCTACTGTATGACTGCAGGAGCTAGCAGAAACAAAATTTGCAAAAATAGGCTGTAAAGTGCCTTTGGAAAATAGGGTATTTTATGAACTGCCCTAAGCTTATTTTAACTGATCTAAAGCAGCCCTAAGGGAGCAGTGACTCCACTTACCAAAGACATTGCAATTTACCCAGCTATGCCCAGCTAGTGAGTAGTTCTCTGATGGATGGTTCAGGTGCCCTGATGTGTTGCAGGAGGAATGACATGGCATAAAACAGGACATGCTGTTTCCATTAAGTCTGCCATGGGCAAGGCTTGAGTGTTTATGGAGTGAATCTCAAAGAGTTCTCCAAACACCTCTCCCCTTACAGCAGCATGTGCTTTGGTGCAGTGGGGGAGCTGGGTTCAGCATTCCTGGAGTGTTTCCCTCACAGGCTGCTGGTGAAGGCTGAGGACTGAACTGCTGTAGGTCTGTTGTCTGGGAATAGCTGTGTCCTGTCAGATGCTGGACTGGCAGCAGTGTAAGCATTCTTGGTTTTTTTCAGTGTTGGGAAATGGGATCAGCTGCCTGGCTGCCTCATTTGCCTCAGTGAAAACTTTTCCCTTTACTGGAATAGCTGCTACCTTCCTGTTGATTATTTAAGGAAGTGGAAACCTGGGATGAAATACCAGTTGGTTTTTTTTCCCTCACTTCAAAAATGCAACAAACCCCAACATATTATTTTGGAGAGGGAAGTTTTGCCTCTGGCATACTCTCTGTATTGGGTCACGTACTGGAGCTTTCATTGGTGCTCACGCTTGAGGGAGTGCCCTTCACAAACCACTCTGTGTGGTAACTGGGAACACAAAAGCTGGAAACAATTGTGAACAGACATCTCCCAGAACACAGCAGAGAAAACTTGTTTTAAGTTTTATAGAGGGATGTAGATATATATCCCATATAGAGGGAGAGGTGGGTGATCAGGGAGTGAGGGATGAATGGATCAGAGTCTGTCGATGGAACTTCACACACCTGGAAGGATATTGCAGTATTTCCCCCCCTCCTGCCCCCAGCTCTTATCACTGGGTAATTTTTTAGTGGATAATGGGAAGCTGGTACATCTTATAAAGCTTGACTTATACATTATCAGAAATATGATAATCTGAGAAGCAAACCAGATAAATATAGGCTGGTTTAGGACTTGTGTTAACAGGATTTTGTTTATGCAAGACACTAGCTGTTTATTGCTCCTTGTGCTAATCGGGTCATAGCTGCATATATTGTGTCTCTCTGCAGACACCATATTAGGAGAGCTTAAAAAGAGGGAAAGAGAAGCAGACACTGGGGTGGAAATAACCTGTGAAAAGTAAAGATGTTTTAGCAAACCCAGCTTTTTAGGCAAGGTTAACAGACATTACATTCCTTCTATAGGTATCTTTCTTTTGACTTCTTTAGATGATATGAGAGTAGAAAGATGTGGATGTTTTGAACATTGCTTGGAATTTAATATAATTAAACAAAACCTAGAGGTTTGACTTACAGTAAAATAATTTTTTTTTCCAGTGCTGAAGTGCTTTTGTAGTTTAGCAACTTGTGAACTTCATCTAACATCATTAAAGGTAACAGGACAGATTTTTGGTCTGTCACATACCATAAGCCGAGGGTGACAGCTTCTTTTAAAAGAGTAGTGCTGTATGTGGACTCCAGTGTAGTGCCAGCTAAACTAGAGGAGAAAGTGGTATTGTTTGTAGTCAAGTAAGTGCTTAAATTTCTGGTGGTTCCCTCCTCTGCTCTTTCCTGGTGCTGCAGCTGTCTGTGCTGCTCTTTAGCAACCTGGATTGAGAAATCCATCTGATTGAGAAGTAAAACAGGTTTCCTGCCCCTTCCTGCTCTGCATCTGATTTCTGTTGAGGCTTTTACTGTAGTTTGTTTTCATATGGAAACCTCATCCAGCTTGCTAAAGTTATGTAAAAACAGACTGAAGCTTTAAAACCCAGAAAGTTAATTCTGAGAAAATTCTTTCTGCAACTCTTGAAAAATCTGTTTTGTAAAGCTTTGTAAAACATGTAGAGTCATGTGCTCCCAGACCTGCTTGGGCTCATACCTCAGACACCTGCATCAGAAAAGCATTATGCAGTATGTGTACTGTATACTGTTAGCTAAATATGCTGGAGTGACAGCTAAACCATTTGTATTTCCTTACACTAGATCTAACCTGAGAAAGAAATGAGTGAATCTTTTGTTACAGTTGTGCTTTCATTCTGTGCAGTTTCTCTCAGCAGCCCTTTTTGAGCAGATGGCAAGATATTAGTGTGCCCCTTCTAAAGGGTTTGCAGGACAAAACCAAAGTGAAATGTTTCTTTGTCCAAATCCAAGTGCAGTGCTGGTTCGGTTTGACAGGCTCTGTTCTGTTTGCAGAGAAACATACAAAAAGTGGCCAAGCTTCTAGCAAATCCAGTACAGGTTGCTGCTGTGGCTAGGGAGCTAACACTGAACTGGGAGCCTATTGCAGTTTGTGCTCTGTTGTGGTCCAGCTGCGTGACAGTTCCATTTCATCTCACCAGAGAGATGTCAGTAAAGATCCAAATATAGCAGGTGGAAAATCCTACTGTGAGAGTAGCCAGCTTGAGCAATAATTTCTTCTTAGACCATGAGCATCATTTAGCTGCTGTACTTTGCTACCCCAGCCTATAAAAACCCCTCATGGATGTGATTGAGAGGAACGATGCTGTGTCTGTGTAGCGCACCCTGGTGAAAGGACAGCGTAAGTTGTTCTCTGCCTTTGGAGGTCCGTAGAAAAGTTTCTAGTTTTCATCTTGGTTTTCCACAGAAGCCAGTTTTACCTTCCTACTCCCCTTCCTCTTGCCCCTCTCAAATGTGGTTGAAAGTAGCAAACACATCATAGTTTCAGGAGTGGGGGTAGTGATGCCTGGCGGGGAGCAGAGGAGGGAGATGCTGGCAGCGGTGTCCCAGCAGAGGAAGCTGCTGGCAGAGAGCCCTTCGGCTGCGCGGTCTGTGTGGCTGGTGCTCGGCTCTGCCCCGAGCCTGCCGGGGCACTGCGGGGAGGCCACCAAGAAAATGAAGTGCTGGTGTATGATTTGGGGAGGGCTGTGGAGTACCCAACAAGAACAAACAGGCACCAACAGGTACCTCCTCCTGGGACCTGACTTTCTTGAAGGCTTCCCATAGCCTCTCCGTACTGGTCACGTGTGGAACAATGAGCAGAGGAATGGGGTTGTGCTGTGGCTCACCTTACAGCTTTGGGTTGTCTTCATAATAGTCTTCCACTGCTGTTTTCTTTGTCTCTGTAACAGCACCCTGGAAGGGTACTATGTTGATGATGCCCTGCAAGGCCAGGGAATCTACACATATGAGGATGGAGTGGTCCTTCATGGCACGTATGTGGATGGAGAGCTGAATGGACCAGCCCAGGAGTATGACAGCGACGGGCGGCTGATATTCAAAGGGCACTATAAAGACAACATTCGACATGGAGTTTGTTGGATTTATTACCCGGTAAGGCTGACTCCCTGCTCTCATCAGGGCAGAATATGTGTCTGACTTTGCTCCCCGGCTGAAACAAATCCCCACCAGGACCCAGCTATCCAAAAGTTAACACACAAAAATCTGGGTCAACAACCTGTGCATTCCAATTTTGGATATTCCAACATACAGTTAAACCTTTTCAGTGTTGAATGTTTTCCCAACAGACAGGATTCAGCAAGGCTGAGATGCCTCCACTATTTGCATCTTCCAGGGACCTGGCCCTGTGGAAGTGCATTTATGTCGATCTCCTTGGGAAGGGTGACTTAGTGGTGCTTACTGCAGGTGAGGATCACGGAGCCACGCAATCCATTGTAACCTGCTGCTCTAACCAAAGTTGGAGGGGAGACTTTGTCTCTTTCTGAAGGGTATGTTGTGAAGTCTGGCTTAGCCCAACAAATCAGTTATAACTGGTGTGAGAGCTGTGCCTCTGATTGGAGTGTGGACAGAACTTTATCTTCTGATGCTTCATAAACAGATACTCCTCTGGAAAACTATGGAAAAATCTTTGGTGTGCTCTTGTAACTATGCTAGTAAGGACAACAACGTTTGTAGTGGTTTTTAGAATTATTTTTATTGGAAATATTTTACATTTTAATTCTTATTCAGCTTTAGACAATGCTCCAGAATTGAATGTTTCAATCCTGACCTTGTGCAGAGGAGGTGAAATCATCTGCATATAATTAAGCTGCTGGTCAAAATACAGTCTATTTCTGTGCTACATATTGGATATACTTTAGTTGCAGATAAATTTGAAATGCTCGCTATTGGTTGATCATTTTATTTACATTATATTTATTTACATTATATTTATTTTCACTGTTGCCATTGAGCATGTGTTAGAATCAACAAATGCATAGCATACACTGACAAAAAGGTACCCGTTTTTCAGTACTAGGGTATAAAATACACACAAGCTGACCCTTCAGGTCATATGTCTCCTGTTTCATCTTCCAGCTGACAGTGTTGCTGTAGCTTCTGGAAAGGTGGATATTTAGAGGTTGTTAATCATTATCACCTTGCCAGGTGAAAGCACATGAGGAGTTTCAAAAAGACCTTTGCCATGGAAGCAACTGTTTATCATGATTCTGTGCATGGTGCAATGTGCACAAGTTTTTACCCATATGTAAGGGTCACTGTTCCTCACTATGATATGTTTGAAGCTCTTTTATTCTTGGAGTTGAACAAAATTGAGCCACTCTGAAACAGAGTCTGTGTGCAGTGATCTTGATCTAAATCAGTCTGTTTCCACATCACACCTGCTGGGTTTGCTCCAGGGCATTATTTGAAGATGATTCCTTGTCCTTTTTGAATTAAACACCTAAGTTATTAGACCTGTGCTAATCTGTGCATCTCATTCTGAAATTGTGTAAATAGACCCAAGCTGTGTTGTAGGCAAATCACAGATGGCAAAGCCCAGGGCTAAAATATGGACATCTTAGAGAGGAAGAGTGTTGCTGATGATGGCTTTGAGTGAACAGTTGTTCTCATCAAGTACCACCTGACATCACGGGGGGATGTTGGGACAGAGAAGCTCTCCAGTTTTCCAGCAAATCTTTTTTTTTTTTCTTTTTTCTCAAATAAGCACAAGTCTTTTGATATACCACAAATCAGCAGTGAGCAAGGCAGCATTTTAATTTTTCCTTTTCTCCAGCACAGTATCATACTAAGAAAACTCAAGAGAAAGTTTGTGTGGCTTTGGGCCTTGGTTGCAGACTGTTGCTATGAAAATTTTTCCAAATGAAAGTCAACATTTGTGTCTCATGAAAGGAAAGCTTCTTGATGAGTGTCTGTCTGTCAGTCATTCTCATGGTCTCACATCTGAACTTCCTGTAGCTTAGATTCCTTCTTTAAAAAGTTGGGGAAGATCTTTTTCATTTACTGAAGGTAGTGAAGTTTAACTAAATGCTCTGCCTTCTCTGTCCTGCTTTTGCTTTCAGGATGGAGGCAGCCTTGTGGGAGAAGTAAATGAAGAGGGGGAGATGACTGGAGAGAAGATAGCCTATGTGTACCCTGATGGAAAGACTGCATATTCTGGAAGATTCATAGATGGAGAAATGATAGAAGCAAAACTGGCAACTCTGACATCTGTAGAGGATGGGAAACCTCAGTTTGAAGTGGTACCAGGCAGTAAGTTCAGCTAACACAGAAACTTGTACTCTAGCTACTTGTACTCTTTGCTTTGCTGCAAACAGCTCTGTTTGTGTGGTGTTCCCCATTAGAGGCTCTCAGGGCTGGCTGCAGTGAGGTAGGTCTGTTGGAGAGAAGCCCTTTCTCTACATGATAAAGCTGAACAGAAAGGTAGGTGGAGCAGTCCATTTGTTCTGAGAGCAGATGGGCAGTGCCCCACACAGTGGTGCTGCTGGACTACATTTCATAACCCTTCTCCTGCACACTTAGGGACATAGTCCTGCTCCTTGCACACACCATTGCTGTCTGTACCAGCTTGAGAACCTGTCTAACCATGTTAATGGTTACAGGCTTGCTTTTGTAGCAAAGTCACTACCAGTGGAGAGGGAGGCTGTAGTTTGGTGTGGCTCTGGCAGCTGGGTAGGTGCAAGTGATTGTTAGCACTGTGAATGTTCTGGCATCTGTGTTACAGAGCTGAAATGACCCAGGGGTTGGAATTGGTGAACTGGATTCAGTTGTGTAACAGTGAGTCACCAGCACCCTTCAGTCTGCTTAGTCCTGCTAATATAAAGTGACTGTGGAATGGTTGGCATCAGGGTGGTGCTTTTGACCCACATAGCCAGTGCTCCTGCAGGACAGTGGTGCCTTGAGCCTGTGGTTCTGGAGTGCTTTTGTTGTGCTGTGGTGTATTTGATGTTTCAGAGGTGAGCAGGTTAAGCTGAGGGCAGGGCCACGAGTAATAAAAAAGCAGGGGCTGTGCTAACACACAAACTGTTTTGCCAGCAAGGATTGTCTCACTTGATATGAAAGAACATAAAAGTCAGTGAAGAGGCACTGATAAGCAAATGTATGTGACTTTAATTTTTGAATCGCTCCAGCTGTGATTGCAAATCAAAATGTAACTTAGAAGATGGCCTCGGAGAGTACAGTTGTGCTTTGTACATAGGATTGAATTACACACTGGAAGGAAGCTGTCTTCAGACAGAACAGATCTTGGACACCAGGGACAATGGCCTTTTTAGCAAACTTTGTAATAATGCATTTAGGGCTTTTTTTTCTCCATCTTACTTCACCCTGCATCTTAACCTATCTCCAGGATAGTCTTCTGACTGTTGATTGTAGAGTGATAAGATATAATTAGAGCTCTTCCACTGCGTTGCTTATTCATGGCAGGAAATAAATGACTTTAGCAAGTGTACTTTGTGATTACTGAACATTATTTTCTGGCTGAAGTGTCTTCAGGATTCAGTCTAAAAAACATTCCATATTTGAAACAGTCCATGATGTTTTATAATTAATGTGTTGTCAAATGTATAGTTTTAAATTTTTGTTTACATCTTAATTTTAATTAAAGAGTCTGGGAGGGTCAGTTCTGAGACAGTCAAGTCCTCCTTGGTAGATTGAAACACTCTCTCTCTCTCTCTCTCATATTAATATATATATATATATATCACCTTTTTGTGATAGTACAGCTACTCTGGTATCTCAAAGATAAAAGATAATCAAGAAACAGTATCTTACTGAAGACATTTACAGATGCAGTTCTGCTTTAATAACTTCTTTTTTTTCTAAGCGTAACATTTCTTTTTTGCAGTCATTAAAATTTATTTTTTGTATGTCTTATTAAGGGTTGCATGCTCTCAGTACTGCCAATTAGTTTATTTCTTTCATTTATTTCTGGTTTCTTTTTTCAGGCCCAGTATACAGTTTCGACAAATCTACTTCAACCTGCATTTCTACAAATGCACTTCTTCCTGATCCTTATGAGTCAGAGAGGTAGGCTTTTTTTCTCCTCTCTTTTCATGTTGTCCATATTTCTTTGCTGTTACATATTTGGGGCCTAATTTTGCAAACAGAATTTAAAAGGCAATGTCTGTAGGGGTTTGTGAAGTGGAACCCATTACTGCCCATCAGTCAGTGTTTGCCTCGATTGAATTTCTTTCTGATTCACACAATAAAATCACACTCTAGTGGATAGAAGACAGCAATACTTTTAAGATTAAACTAGAATACGTTCTTAGCATTTTAGAGATGTATTCGGTCAAGTCCTGGACTCAGCTCGTAGCCCACAGCTACAACATTCTGAGAAAAAAAGTATACTGCTCCTTTTTTTCCAGACGTGTGACTAGCTCCAGGTTGCAGTGTCCTGTGTTCAGTATCTCGCTGGGTGGCTGGTGTTTGTAGTCTTCTCCCCTCCATACAGATGTAGCAAAGTGGCCAGAGTAAATCGTCAAGCTAGAGAAAAATGAGATACTGTTTGTGACAGCCCTGTAATGTCAAAACTCTTAAATGCCTAAATGAGTGATTAGTAAAATGCTGTCATTATTTTGTGTCAAGTGCTTGCAGGTCTAGGGCTTCACCTTGAGAACTCCTGTTCAGTGGGAATCTGTGCACATACACACCAGCAGCCTCAGCTTGGTGGGGCCCTTCGGGATGTTATTGAGGGTGTTCCTGTGCTGGAGCTGTCACTGAGCCGTAACAGTAGATTGACGCTCTAACAAAACAATAATTTTAAGCTAATAAAGTCAACCCCCACTCCCCAGAAAAGCTCCATTTTGCCAAGACGGAGAATGTATGGAAGAGAGGAAGAAGGAGTTGAGAACGTATGGAAGAGAGGAAGGAGATGTATTTGGATGTGTTGAATTATTACCAGCTTTATTAACTATTAGTCTTCATGCTAGTAGTATTGTGATAATACCTGTTGAAAATGAAGAATGTAGCCAATCACTAATTCCCTTCCTGTTTCCCCTTGCAGGGTGTATGTTGATGTCTCTCTCATTTCCAGTGCTGGAGAAGGGTTGTTTTCCAAAATAGCAGCAGAAGCCAGTACAGTGATGTCCTTTTACAACGGAGTGCGAATTACACACCAGGAGGTAAAGGACAGAAAAAAGTCAGTCTGAATTTTCATTGCTCCTTTTGAAATCTTCCTATAGTGAGAGTTTACTTCCACCCTTAAGATTTAATGTGATGGAGTTTAATTGAAAGAAAGTGCATGTTCACCTCTGTGTATATGTAGAAAAAAAGTGGTGTTTGTTTGGGTCTTTTGAACAACTTACACCCAGGAAGAGCTTTAGTTGCTTATCTTAGACTGTTTGATTTCAAACTGCTGGCAAAGCTGACTCCTCCACACACACATCCATTGGGTTTTTTGTATTGCAAACCAGGTAGACGGCAGAGACTGGGCCCTCAATGGGAATACAATATCCCTGGATGACGAGACAGTGATAGACGTGCCGGAGCCCTACAACCACGCCGCCAAGTACTGTGCCTCGCTGGGGCATAAGGCCAACCACTCTTTCACTCCCAACTGCATCTACGATCCGTAAGTAGCAGCCTGTGCTTGGAGTGGAAGCTGCAGCCTGGTAGTCTGGGCTCACGGGGTGTTGTTTCTGGGCTCACGGGGTGTTGTTTCTGGGCAGCCAAATGAGGAGCAGCTGGTTGGGCTGGGAGTGGGAAGTCCAGGCTCTGAAGCTTACCTGGGCCCTGCTTACCTGGGCTGAGTAGGAAACTGGCTGTCATTGCTAGTATTTGATGTCTCTTGAGATTGTAACTGTGGAGTATTTTGAAGTAAGCAACTGTTTTGTTGTGAACTTTAGGAGGTGCCTCTTGATTCTGAAGTGCATAAGTACAGCTCTCTAAATCCTAGCTTGACTAGGACTCTGCACCCTCTTTGCCGAACTACAGATGCTTGACAAGCACCATCAACTGCACTGTCATTTGTGAAACAAAAAAAATGTCTTGCTGCTCTGCAGCTGGTGCAGAGCACTAGGAAACTTTTGATGTATACACACACTCGAGAGTATAAATATTTTCATGTGTATAAATGAACAGACCTGTGGAGATACTATGTAAAAAATTGTTTTCCTTCATTAAATAATCCAGTTCCATTTACTGTGGGACACTGTGAGAAGATATACAGAAGAGTTATGATTGTTTGCCAGGTAACCTACTGAGGAAATTCCCATTTTGATTTCCCATGCTTTCCAGTCTCTCCTAATCTGTAGTGTTTTCCTGCTGGGCAGATGTTTATCTCTGTAAGTCCAAGGCACAGGGCAGCGCTTCACTTTTATTACAAACAAGCAGTGTTGCAGGAGTGTTGAAAAACTTAATAGGGTGGTTTAATATAGAAATACTTTTGCTTTTTTTACTTTAGCCTTTATAAGGTTGACTCAAAACAATCCACTCATCTGGTAGCAGATTGTGTGACACTGTGACTTCTGAAACTACCACAGGGGCTAGCAGGGCATGTGGCTGACAGCTAAACCCAGCCCCTGTGTTTCACTCTCTGTCTAGGTTTGTTCATCCCCGTTTTGGGCCTATCAAGTGTATCCGCACCATCAGGGCTGTGGAGAAGGATGAAGAGTTAACAGTGGCTTACGGATATGATCACAGCCCCGTTGGGCAAAACGGGCCAGAAGCACCCGAGTGGTACCAGCTGGAACTGAAAGCTTTCCAGGCCGCCCAGCAAAAGTGAAGTGGGAGCACCTTCCTGGTTTAGCAAACTGAAACAGAAACTTGGATCTATGCACTACCTTTATACTGAAAACTGGACAACCAGGGATTGTTCATGCTGTTGCATCATAACTTTGCATTCTGTGTTAAGAGATAAGTTTCTTGCATACTAACTAGGTTTGACTGTGTTACTCATAGCGGATTTAAAATTAGCTAGCGTTGCACCAGTCTTATCTGGAGAAATTATTTAATATTCTATACGAGATGTGATATTCTTTGGTAGCTTCTGCTTTTGCACCATATGCAAAGATGCCAAAAGACTAGACAGAAGACTAAAATGGGTATATTGTTCACTTTTAGTCGGCAGACTTAATGTTGCTCTATATCTGCCTAGGCATTATTGTGCAACTGCATTTTGCATATATGCCACTTGTGATGATAACAGTAATATTTTGATATTCTCTAATAGTAGCATAATATTGCCTTTTTAAACCTTTGATCTGAATCTTGCAATAGAGCAGTTTATTTATTAGCATATAGGAGGCTGGGTTTTAACTCCCCTTTCCTCTTGTCTGAACGTTGTTCTTTCTACAAATCCTCTTTTGCAGGAGAAAATCCTTTCTAACTAGTGGAAAGGCTTGTGTGTGTATGTGAGAGTGCTGTGTGTTGGTCTCTGTGGCTCTCTAAATAGTATAGCAACATGTCCAAACTTGATATTTATCTAGCCCTTCCGGCTGGCTTATTTTATTTAATTTATTATTATGACACGCAAATGAAGCTGTTTTTTGCATGAAGATTTTCTGAAAGGAGAAAACAGATTTGCTTTTTGAAGGACTTTCAGAAGTACATGTTCTGGAAGGCAAGCACATTACTTGCATTAGTGTCCATGAGTTGGTTTGTGTATTTCACCTGTTAAAGTGGCCAGTTCTCAAGGCAAAAATTCTAGTGATGAGACCCTTGTGTCTCAAATGACTCTCTTACAGGAGGTGGATGTATTTGAGGGCAGGCTGTAGAACTTGGTGAAGGAAAGCTGTAGCTTTTGTAACATGTTCAGTTGACAAAGAATATAGCCTTGTAGCCGTCTATTAGTAGTACTGGTTTAAGACAGTGTAAATTAATATAGTATGAGATATCAAAATAGGATTAAAAAAAAAGATATGAAAAGATTGTTTTTGAAAGACAAACAATGAATGTAAAAACACCATTCACTGCTCATATTTAGAAACAGCAGTCAATCCATAGCTTTGTTGCAGCCAGCAGCTGGGGCTTGTGAATATTCATCTGCAGGGCTGTGTTTTGGGGTTTTTCAGGGGTAAGGAAATTGTGCTTTTTTTTAATTATTTTTCTTTCCATATACTGTACTGGTCTTGCCTAATGCTGTATCAGAGAGAAATAATGTATCATCTTGGTCTGGGTACTGGAGCATTGCTGGGACTCTAATGCTCTCTTTTTGGGTTTAGCAGCTTAGGAAAAGCTCAAATACATTTGCAACACTTTCTTTAAATGTTTATAGTTTCAAGAAGTTTGTACATATGTAACATAAATTATTTGAAAATCAGACCTACCTTTCTATTGCAACACATTTTGGTTGGTTGCTTGAATGGTTGGAAGTGTCTGGCTGTCTGGGGAGCTAGACATGGAGAACGTGTTGGGTTGGTACCTGCGAGTGGCAGGATGAGGTTGCTGTTTCGTGCAGTCTGAGAATCCTTGCTTTCGTACCTGTGAAGTTAGGAGTTACTAAGAAGAACCTCTGTAACTTGGGGTTCTCTTTAGTTCCTGTGACTGATCACAAACCTTTTCCAGCACCTAACCATGTAAGGTTGCACAAAAACGACGCTGTGCATGTGCCAGGGGTGGCAGGGAAGGGTGCAGATAAGCTCAGGGCTCGTTGACACTCTTCCAGCAGTGATCAGAATGTGAGCTTTGACACCACCCATCTCCTGGAGACTCAGGCCACAGCTCTGCTTCTTGTCCAAGGCAGGTGGCTGGCAGAGGTGACAACTTGGGGACTCGGCTGAGTGTGCAGAGACAGGACTGAGCCTCACAGGTGAGGGACAGTTCTCAAAGGCTGACGGGCAGCACAGCTTCAGCAGAGGAACCTCAGAAAGAAATAGGTGTGTCTTGATTTTTCCCTGCCTGCCCACAGGTCATTCTTTTAGATCAGCCATTTGCAGAAAGCATATGCTGCTGGGAGGAACCTGAACGTCTTGGGAGTTGTTCTGCCAGGACCATCAAGTTTGCAATGTTGAGGCTTGTGTTTAAGTGCAGAGAAAGGAGAGAGGAAGATACGTGACTAAACCCTGCTGTGAATGGATGGTAACTCCTTCCACAGCCTTGATAACCTGTTAGGACTGTTGGCCTCTTTGTGCCTGCTGGAGAATCGTGCTTAAAATGTTCTGGTCTCTAGAGCTCCTTCAGCTTTGTTCCTGATCAGTCTCAGACATCTATCTATTCCTCTGCTATCTCCAATCTGTGTGGAGTTGCTTATATTTTAATAGCTTTGTCAGTTTTCATATTGCCTAATTTTTGAAATAAACATAAGATAGGTGCTCTTTGCACATCAGGTTTGAAGGTGGCATCCTAAAAATAGGGAAATTTTAGGGAAGAAAAGGCACTGAGGTATCCTCTGTGTGTTCTCCAAAGCTGTTAATGTGGTGACAGTCAAGCAGATTCCCCTGCTCTTGCATACAACTGTAGCCTGGTAGTATGCCACAGCTGTGGCTGCTGTCTGTAGCTCCACTGTTCCTTTTCTCTCTGCTATTAAAATCTATTGGTCCTCCTATAGATCCTTTCGTCAGTGACCAACCTTCTGTAAGAGTTGTGATTATAAAGCTGCTTCGGCTTGACTCAGGACCAAGCCTTTTAATTCGTCTTTGTTTTCTTTTCCTTTGTGGTCAGTTAGTGGATATGGTTTTTTGGGGATGGTTTTTTACCACAGGGCAGCGAAAGGGCTGAGAGCTCAGTGTGTCCTTCAGAGGTTTTTGAGAGGTGTGCGTTGGCAACCCCAGGTACAAACACAGGTTAGTTACAGAACTCCAAATAATGCCTTAACTTGGTCAACGTATTGCAGCTCAGCTTCTGGGGCTCACAAGACAGCAAGACCAGCCTAACAAAACTATTTAGTGGTAGTAACCCAAGCCCTGCACCAAAACCTGGGTTTAATTTGGAGCAGGGGTAGCAAGCACTTTGCAGAGCAATTCATTTGAGTTTGTCGAATGCAACTGACTATGGGAGAACATGCAATAAGTCAAGAAGCTTCACTTCTCAGGCTGGCTAAAAGCCTGTCCTGTTGGCACAGACACTGGAAAAAGAGCTGATGCCTGTCAGCTGAGCCTGGGTGAGCGGCTGGCTCTTGGAATGCCCATGGTGACTAAATGACATAAGAAAACCTGGAATTGCTGCTTTTTCAGGCAGGGGTCAGTTCCCAGTGTCTGCCTTTGATCTGCAGTGCTGCCCTTGGCTCCTCTGTGATGGGAGTGTTGTTACCTGAGCTCCTTTATGAGAAGGTACTTATATCAGGTTGTATTAGACACTGCTGATTGTCTCTTTTTTAAAAAAATAAAATAAAAAAAATATATATCTTAAATCTCCTGCTACAGCAGCACTGTTTTGTCACCAGGAATACGGAAGCTTAGTTTTCTGGAGAAGCAGTTAATCTTGGAGACGAGAGCATGAGAAGTTACAGCTAAGAGCTACCTGCTGCTGGGTCACTCCTCTGGATAAGAGGGAAAAGGGCTTAGGCCTGGGAGGGGTGTCTCAAGTTGAGTCTCGTGCTGTAATTTTACTTTATGGTATCTACCAAAATACCTAGTTTTCCTTCACAAAAATGAAAAACTTTTTTTTTTTTCTCAAGTAATTAAAAAAACCTTAACATATAAATACCTGTAAGTCCTAACTGTTGAAAAAGTCAAAGGAAATATGTAGATATTTCTCTTGAGCACTTGAAGTGACAGCTGCGGTAGCTCTCTGACTTTTCCTGCAGTTGCAGCAATACCCCCCTCTAGGATGGCTTGTGCTTTTGTTCGGTGCAGCTCCTGGGCGACCCCTGCAGCTCTGGAGACCTTTGGGAGGCCAGTCACTCAGGACTGTGTTTCAGGAACACTTGGGAAGTTTCCTCCTTAGTTCAGCCTTTGCAGATGCAGAGCTCTCAGTGTTTGGCAGCTGGTGGTGGCTGTGGCTGTAGGATGTTGCTGGTGGGGCAGCAAGAGCACCACTGGGCATTGCTTACACTGGGACAGGCACTGGAGAGCAAGGCAGCCAGAGTAGCCCAGCTGGTGTGGAGAGACGAGGGGGGAAAATGCCACTTTTCTGTTGCCTTCCCAGTTGGCTGCCCTTGTCCTTTCATCAAGACCAGTACCCACCACTTTGTGCCAGGAACTGAACCGTGTTGCTTCTATCCCAGAGGCTTCTGTGATTTCTCTCCTCTCACTCCCATTTGCTAAGTCACTTTGGGAAATGCTGCTGTTGTGATGAGGTAGCGAGTCGTGTGGAGCTGGTTACCTGCTGCTTTGTTTTCCTCTGGCACAACAGAATTGCTGGAGCTGTGAGTGCCTGAGGAATTCACAACAAACCAACCCAATTGCTTTGAAAAACCCATTGCTAAGTGTCTCCTCCTGTGCCGGGGCGCTGCGACAGACGCCGCCTCCTCGTGCCCAGAGCGCTTGGGCGAGGAGCGCGACGAGGGAGCAGCTGAGTAAGGTGGGCTCCACGTTCCCCTGTGCCCCAGGGAGAGCTTGTTCCTTTTGCTTTGTGTACTGGAAACATGAGAACTATATTTTTGGACAAAGCATTTCTAAGCGGTCTTATAAGGGATTTATTTTTTTTTTTAATGAAAATCAACAAAGGTGCAAGATTGAGTGCATTGTTTACTTGCCCCAGATCAAAGGTTTTGAACACTGAGGTCACTATCTGTTGAATGGACCCTCTTCTTGGCTCTGTCTTCAGACCATTGAAGCTCCTGCCCTTTTTCTCTACCAGTTTTACTGTAACTGTTTTTTTTTTCCAGGAGAAATATACATACAAAAATTCTAAGCAATTCAATGTTCAAGCCATAAAATCATCAGTGTGGAAAGACCCTCTTCACAAGTTTTAACATATTTGTATGTAAAATGATGTTTGTATGAAATATTTTCATGGTAGAATGAATATTTGAAAAAAAAAAAAGTTCCAGTAAAATCTAAACCAAACTTAAAAGGATGTCTTTTTCTAAGATGCAAGTGTAATTGATTAACAATAAATAGATTTTTTTTTTTTTTAAGGGGAGATGCAACAAATGATCTTTACAACTACAAATGGTCACTTCTGCTATTTGGGAAAGTATTTATGCAGCATTAGACAGGGCTGTCATAAATAATTGCAATAGCAAGGCCAGTCACATCTTCAGGACCTCTCAGCTTGTCCCTCTGTGATATTGTACAAACAGACCCATCCCTCCTTTCTGCAGATTTCCTCCTAGAAAAACTTTCCTACTGTAACTGTACTGAATTTAACTCTTGAGGTAAGATCCAGACTAAAATTGTGTATTACTTAACAGTTTCTGCTGGGCCTTCTGCTATTTTAATACTCTTGAGCCCATAATTACTGGGTGTCTGTTCTGAAGAACTAAGTGCTAAAGAATAATCCTTGGGGTAAGCTTATACATGTGTTAACAGTTAACCCCAGAGTATTTAACTTGTATACAGTACTTGATAGGTGTTTTATGACATTTGTACTCGAACTATGAGCCTTACTGAACATCTGTAGGTTTATTCATGACTTTTAAAAAAATGGATAACTCTAAGAAAGATGTTTACATGAATGATGATTGCCCTTCCTTTGATGTTATGAATGAGGTTTTTATAGTGTGTTTGGGTGTATGTGCCAGGAAGTAAGAAAAATGTTTCTGGGGAAAAATAGACTTGACAAACATTTGTAATAAGTGAATTTTAAAGATTGCTTTAATTGCGCTATGAAGGCAATGCAGATATTAAAATATTCAACAGAACTGTCGTCTCTCCTTTTTTGTGTGTCACGGTTTGAGGCATCCTTTAATCTCTTCCCCTTTGCTTTGCAGCCACAGTTACTGCCCTCCGCTGTGATTTCTGCAGAGGCTGTGGTACCTCATGGTGGGTGTAGCTGTGGGAGGGCTGTGCTCTCCCCTCTCTGAAAGGGTAGAGAAGGGACTTGTTTGGCCTTGCCCATTGACCCTTCACAGTCCTAAAGCTGAAAGTCTGAGTGCTTGCTATGTGTTTGTGTTATCTCCAAATCAAGCTGTGTGGAAGGTGATGCTCAGTACCATGTTCTTTGGCCCAGACGTCTATGAGATTATTTTGGAAATTAGTCCCATTGTCTGACTTGGGTTTTTTTGGGCATGGGGCACAGGATGTTTCCAAAGACCCGTTGGTTGTTTTCACCGTTGTAAGCACAGGGCACTTTCCTTGTTTAGTTTGTGGTAGTGTGATAGAGACAACCTGCCAGGCCTTCCCATATATGAAATTTAAGCATCATCTTCTGTATCAGAGGTTTTAACTATTTGGCTTAATTGAAGCACACGTTTCACACAAGATAACCTGTGCACTAATGTCATGGTCAAGTCCAGCCTTCCATCCCAAGTCCATCAATGTGTTGTGTCGTTTCTATCATGGCCTGGTGTGTCATGGGCCCAGCAAGCCATAAGTTTTTCACCTTTATGTTGCCCATCCAGATCTACCTGATCCACTTTGATCTTAGTAGCTGTTGGTTGTTTTAATGCTCTTTAGTGGCCTGACTCTTGGGTACATGAGCTCTGCCAGTAACCAGGTTCTCTACCTACACAGCAATATCTTGTTAGGATCCAGCAGCCCATCTGGGTTTATTTCTGTGCTGCCAGTTGCTCTGCTTCCATTGCCAAAACCACCCACAAGGGGCATTTGCCACTTGGTGTATAGATAAAGCACTGGCCGACTTGTCTTGCTCGGCAGCAATCACAGCCACCTGGATGGCTTTTGCCTCTGCAAACTGACTCAATTCATCTTCTCCTTCAGTAGTTGGAGTGGGCTACCTTCATCCCGTCTGGCTGCGTTCCGGTGCCAGTCTGGTGTTACGGTCCTTTGTTGGCTCTACTGAGGTGCGCTGGGTTTATTTAAATTGCAGCTAACCTGGTGCATTGGGTTCTTAAACACGTTGGAAGGGTTGGCAGACGTGCTTTAGCACCCCGTTTGTGGGGTAGGGTTTCTGTAGGGTTCTCCTGCTCGCTTTCCAAGGCGAAGAGGGCACCCACCTGCCCGAGCTCCGAGAGGGGCCCTCCGGGGGTGCCGGGGCGGAGGCGGCCGCTCCCGGCGGGCGGAGCAGCCGCGCACCCTGCACGGCAGAGCCTCTCCCAACCTCCTCTGTTTCTTTTCGCACTGACTCGGAACTTTCTTTTTCCCCGGAGGCGGAGCTGGAGCTTTCCCGGTACCTGCCCCGCTGCCAAGCTCCGGTAGCAGCACCGGTGAGTGCCGGCCGGGCCGGGGGCCGCCGAGCCGCCCGCCGCGCTGCAGGTGAGGAGCCGGGCAGGGCGGGCGCGACGCTTCCTGGGTCCCGACCGACGGGAGACGGGCCGGGGGGGGTGGGGGGACGGACCGGGAGGGCGCCCCGCGGTCGACGCCGGGCCGGACTCCTCGGTGCCTCCGCCGGGTTGTAGCAGCGCGTTTGGTAAAGGGCGGCAGGGAGGGGAAGAGTCGGGTCTCGGGTGCTGGCGGTACCGACATCCCCGGGCAGCCGGGCCGGGTCCCCCCGCTCTGCGGACGGCACTTGCCCGAGGGGGTCTCGGCGGGTTCCCCTCGGTCCCGCAAGGGCGATCAGCTTCTACCTCGCCAGGTCCCAAGTGTATCTGCTAAAATAAAATCCAAGCAAACCCCCGCGCCTTTCTGGACGGTAGAGACCCCGAGGGACAGAGGATGGTAGTGGGGTTTGACGTGAAGGTAGGGCATCTTGGTCCGGTCACATCAGAAATGGTGTTCCAGGCACCTGCCCGGGGACGACGTGAGGGGTTTCCCAAAAGCCGGCTCACCTTTGCTCGCTTTCCCTCGCCTCAATCTGTAGGAGCTGAACTCTGCACTGCCGGTGTATGTGCGGTTCTGACGCATCGCAGGACGCTGATGCTCCCGTCCCTTCTTTCTCCTGCCTAGGAAAAGCTGGTGTCCCCTTCGCTGCACCGCCACGGTGCAGCTTTCCCGTCTCTGTTTCTGGGGATTTATGTGCGGACAAAAGCAGAATGGATCGCTACCGGTATTTCGTCTTTAACCAGAGGAGTATGGTCGTGCTGGGTCTGTTCCAGATAGCCTTCAGCACAATGTGTGTTGGCAGCGGGTTCATAGACGGCCTTTTCAGAATGGAGTCTCAACTGAGCAAAACCAGAGCTCCAATTTGGGCTGGGATGGTAAAGTTGCACTATATTTTCTTTGTTTTGTGTTCTTTTCCCCCCCCCTCCCCCCCTCACTCGTGCTCACCTTGAGGGTAGGAGGGAAACCAGGACTTAGTGGTGACCTGGCAGTGCTGGATTAACAGCTGAACTTGATGATCTTAAAGGTCTTTTCCAAGCAAACTGATTTTATGATTCTATGGCTTCTTGCTAGCTCTTCCCTGCTTTAAACCTAGATAATAAAAGTTTACTTATCATGGTAGAGATAGGAGAGTGCAAGCAGCCTTCTCTTTGAAGGAGCTAAATGAAATTTCTACAGGATAATATAAAACATGGAGCAAAGTGGTGAGTGACGCGTGTTTTTGCAGCAGCATAACGACCACAGAGAGCCCACTGAAGATTAGGAGGGCAGCCCTTCATATGCATATCAGGTGGATGACCATCTGAGTGACGTTCTGTGTCCCACGGCACAGCGACACTAATTCTCTGTACCACAAGGAGGAGCATGTCCACTCCTGGCTGTTCTGTGCCCTGCTGTCACTGTTGCCACCCTGGTGAGACTCTGCAAGGGAGGTGGACTGAGGAATTCTCTTCCATCTGTAGGCTGCCTGTCTCAGTAATATCTTTCTTCCATCTACTAGATGCATAAGGACCTAGGAAAGCAGTGTACATTTTTAATCTTTAATCAGATTTATTTCATCAGTTTTATTATTTGGCCAGAGCCATAAATCCAGTCAGACGATTGCTGCTGTGGGAGTAGCAAGTGGGCAAGATGCATTTCAGGCCCCTAGGAGATGCTGCAGAGGAAAAGAGAAGAAAACAGAAATTCTTTTGCCATTTCTGACCTAAGTTACTTTGACTGAAGTATTGAAAACAAGGGCCTTTCATCTGCTCTGTAGCAGCTTATCATCAGAATCTGATACTGTCTCACTACATAGAGTATTACCCACTCCTTTTGTGCCCCGCAGGTGATGGGAGTTCCAGGTGTCCTGGCTTTGTTTTCCTCGCAGAGGAAGAATCCAGTGCTGGTAAGCCTTCGGAGGGGGGAAACTGTGTGTGTACAAGGTAGGGGCATAATGTTGTCTGGATGATTGAAAACAGTTTTGTTTTGGTAGGGAATGAGCTGCTGGTCCTTGTGCAGGGTTGAAATTTTCCTGGTGTTATGTTTATAAAAATCTGCTACATTCATAAGTCAAGGAAGGATATAGAGTTACCTCAGTTTCTGCTGCAGAAGATGAGCACTGCCTCTAATAACAAGCAAAAATATGTAAACACTTCTGAATGCATTTCTTTTGCTATTCCTTCCTGATATTAAAGTTTGTATATGTTAAAATGTGAAACAAATTAATTGACTTGCATTGCCCAGGCAGGTCTCTCCAGCCATGCAACCTCAATGGGGGGATATTGTTTATACATAGGAGATCTCAAAGTCTTTGTGTTGAGCTAGCACCCCTGGGTAAGGTTTGGGACTCCGCTGTAGCTCAGAAATTGGGTATCATGGAAAACCTTTACTGCTCTGTGTTTGACTTCCAAGTGACTGTACCAGGTACTTTTTAGTGCTACAGAAGGTCAAAGGCTAATACCTATAAAGCTTGTTAGTACATTTTTGGCTGTATTAGTTGCATTGATTTGTCAGGGAATAGTTCTAATTCTCTCTTGCCTTCTTTTTCTTCTTTAATTTCTCTATCTAGGTGAATGTGCTGATAGTTGCTTCCTTAATCTCTTGTGTTGCCATCCTCATTGTAATAGTTTATAGCTCCCTCACACTGAACTATGGTGAAGAGGAGGAGCTGAGCTTTTCCCCACTTCATGTTATCCATACTGTAAGTATTGATATCATGCTTATTAGTGGGGAACATGACTGTCTAAATCTTCAAACATTACTGGCCATGACTTGAAAACAGAACTGGGTTTCCAGAGTGTCTAAAACAGTTTGAAGTGATGCCTGCAACAGGGCACTTGTTAAAAAAAAAAAAAAAAAAAAAAAGGATAAATCTATGGTTAAGTATCAAGTAAGGTACTGAAAACTGCAAGACCAGATAGACATTTTACAGCCAGCTCCTGTCCTTGGCTGCTATGTCAGCACGGCTGGTATTGGTGGCTATGTGACCTAATGCCCAACTCTCCTGGATACCCTGCTGAGAATCAGCTGCCTTAGAGCAACAGCTTATCCCCAGAGGTGCAAACACTGGATATGTGCCTGACCACACTGCAGTTGGGTTAACTGCTGCTGCTGAGCAAGGAGGGGGTTTTGCCAGGAGCAAAGCACGCTGCTGCTCATGAAAAGGAATAGGTGCTGGGCATACCCCTGGCCTGGTTTGAGACAGCAATGGCTAGGCTTGAATCTTTCACAGTGTGCACCTCAGGTGATAAAGCTACATTACAGGTCAGCTGGTTAAAACTGGGTGCTATTTCAAGTGTAACTTGAAAGCTGAAAAGAAGGAATGAGTTAGCCCTTTTGTACCTCAAACCTGGTGCAAGTGACGGCTCCCTGGGCAGGGGGGGTGAAGCCATCCAGGCAGATGAAGTTATTCATTAGTTTATTGCAGGACAAATGGAAATGTTAGGTTGATAAGGCACAATACAGCAAGAAGACATTTCTCATATTCCACATGAAAAGGCACAGATACCTCAAATGGGCATCTGCAAATGGGTTTCTAACAATTGTCAAAGCTGTTTCCAAGCCTAATACCATTGCACGGTGCCTTACATTAAATCAGAAGCCTTGTTTTACTGCTTGCTCTTGTACTATCTGAGGTTCACACTTGGCTTGCTTTTCAGAGGCAGAAAAGCCTTAAATAACACTGACTCTGAATCAATCACATTCGATGCGATTGCAACATTCTCTCAATTGTTAGATTTTTTTTTTTTTTTTTTTTGTGTAGAATTTCACTTTTCCAACGTGGCTTTAACATTTCCTTTTCTGTTTGCAGAGGTTCGTACTTAATAAAGTAGTCAAGGCTGCAAACATAGTCATGCTGGCTGTATCCATCTGCAGTGCTTTTGTTGTGCTTGTGATGGCTTACTTGGGATGCCGGAGCCTTCCTCGCTGCTCCTGCTATGACAGTGTAACCGGGATGGTGAGTGAGAAGGCCCAGGGCACCGTTTAGTTGTACTGAGGGTGGGTAGGAGGGGAGAGAAACTGGGGAGATGTGTTTTTCTTCTATAAACCTAACCTCAGCTCTACCTCGATCTTGCAGGGCTAATTCTAAGAAACTAAGTGGATGCAAGAAAGGGTTTATATATTTGTATTTTTTTTTCTTTTCCTATCACCCTTATATTGACAGTCCTGTGTGACACCTAGCATAAGTGATCTCCATTTCCCAAACCGTCAGTGCAGAAGCTACCATAGTTGCATTGCCTATGAGTTCCTGCTCTCCTCAAAACCCACTGCTTCTTCTCTTACCCTTAAACCAACAGTTGTTCCCAGAACAGCATTTCAGAGACTTACCAAGATTCCTTATCCCTAGACCTACAAATTCAATGATAAAAATATCCCAAGTACCTTGTGTGAAGTGCAGGGGAGATGACACAACACATTTTTCTGCTAATTTGTGGCTTTACCTCAAGGGATGGGGCACATGCTGTGTGTCCCTGTGAAGTGAGCTCGGTAAATATCAGCTACTTCTCTACTAGAGTAATTCTGATGCTGTATTAATCATGTACATCCAACCATCTCACTGGGTAAGGAATTAATGGGTGCAGGTTACAAGGCAGCTGTTCTCAACTAATGACACTGAATGAGGGATGTGAGACTGCTTTTAAACTAAAGCTTGTTAGGAGGAGTGGACTCCTCAGAATTTTAAAATGAGTTCAGGTATATTGTTTTGAATGAACTCACAAATGAGGGTTTTGATGACATTGTTTCTTCATAGGAATGGTTGCAACCTAGTGAGGACCAGAATCAGGCTGTGGAAATGGTTTGTGCTGTACAAAGTGAGTAACTCCATGGATTTGGATATTCACCAGGGACGTGGAAGGAGCATCCAGAATAAGCTTTACATACCAGGCCAAAATCCTGGTAGCCAAAGCACTCTGAGCCAAAAGGAGCTCAGGACTTTGTGCTGGTTTCTACACCAGGTTTAATGGTTTCTTTATTTTCTTCCCCACACAGACCCTGGGGACAAAATCTTTAACTTCCCAGATCGATTTCCATCCCAGGACTTGGAGGAAGAGGAAGACACACCAAAACCTCCACCATATATCAGGATGGCTTGACAAAGTGGTTGAACATTTTAACTGGACTGGTCTAAAAATGTGGCAAGATGGATGTAAGAAGTTCTTCTTCTAAGAGGGTTATGCACTTTCCCCGGACCTTCTGAAAGTCACACAGAGCAAGAGAGAACTTTTGAATGCCCGACACCCAGCAAAGGTGGCAGTACAAAGGGGAATATCTGCAGATGGTTTGGGACATCCAGCCTTTCTATAGTTGAAATACCTCATTGCCTCTGGAAAGCAAGAGCTTTTTTTCCCCAGCTTTTATACTTAAACCAGGTTTTATTCCACT
Organism: Corythornis vintsioides; assembly: GCA_025447755.1. Taxonomy (NCBI): domain Eukaryota; kingdom Metazoa; phylum Chordata; class Aves; order Coraciiformes; family Alcedinidae; genus Corythornis; species Corythornis vintsioides. The sequence goes on along the minus strand of JAOEGS010013663.1, from coordinate 3,267 downwards.
AGAATTCATAGTGCAATTTGTATAGCAGTGCTAGTCTTAGGCATTTAAATATTAAATACAATTCATTTTTTAAAAGAAACTGGTTGTGTATTATTACCCCCCTCCAACAGTGATCTCAATTTCTCCTCCTTGCCCAGTGCATTCTTTGGATGATATGATAGTGAGTGAAAGACAATCAAGTACTCTGAAGCTCAATAATGAAGTGGCAGCTTTCTGAGTCCTTTTTTTTCTTGGCAGGGCTGGGGGCAAGTGAAGTTTCTGATACAATGCCAGTGTCATTCAGGTACCTCTGCCAAAATGTGAATTCTGTGGGATGTACAAGTGTTGGTGACAGTAGTTTCAGTGCTGGTCTGTAATGCCAGGATGGTGGGAACTGGAGTTGCAGTTGCTCCTCTTAGTAACTTGGATAGTCTGAATTAAGTTCTGGGGTTTATATTTTGACTTTGGAGACTGAAAGTTTAAAAATATGCACTGTACAGACATAATGCCAGGCAGTCCTCTGAGTCTGTGCTTATCACATGTACCCTTAAAAAGGAAGCTTGCCACAGCTACATCATTAAAAATTGGCATTACAATATGCAATTAATCCTGCAAGATAGCAAATACTGTCTGATTTTGCAGTCCTTTGGGATTGGTGAGGTGCAGAGATGGACAGGTAGTTTCTATTAAATTATTTGTAAGATTTCTAGGACTAAATATCTTCAAATTTTGATGAGTTTATATGTGAAGATGTTTTACACCTTTTGTTGTATTCTTGAGCAGAAAAATAGCCTAAGCTGCATGCTGAGGAAGTCCTAGTGGGCTCTGGCACCCCTTTGTACATAAAGTGCTTATCAAGTGTCCCCGTTACTGACATTAACCATTGACTATAAAGGTGCTTAGGGCAAGAGAACAGCCCAAACTAGCCACTGACCTCCCTCTGCAGCCCTTCACTGGTCACACATCGGTTCCTCTGCTGCCTGGCTTCAAACAAGAGACCTGCCTCCATCCGTGGGTGCTCAGACCAGTAGCTTCACTTGGTGCTACTCTGGCAACTGAAAGTTTGTCTACATGCAACAGTAGCCAAGTTCTTCCTGGCTTTGGCTCTAAATACCTTCATAAGTTTGCCTACACCAACCAAAACACATCTGGTAGCATTGCAGATGCCCATTTGAGGTATCAAGGCTTTATTAAAGTAATTCAAATATCATCAAAGTGATGCTGTGACTGTCAGCCAGCACCAAGGCATTGAGCCTAACTGCTTTCCTCATCTTCAAATGCTTCTGACATAAATCTGAACAGTCCGCAGTGAAATGTTATGGGGGTCATAATGTGTTGTGCTGTCACAACAGGTCCTGCTAAGATCATCCTCAGCCATGTTATAAGCCCCTTTTAAGTACTGAAAGGCCACAGTGATATCTCCTTAGAGCATGCTCTTCTCCAGGCTGAACAACCCCAACATTCTCAGCCTTTTTTCACAGGAGAGGTGTTTCAGCCCTCTGATGATTTTTGTGGCTCTAAATTTTAGGGCTGTTATTCCGAGAACCCCTGTTACTGGTCCATGTTCAAATGCAGCACTGCTTCCATTGACTCAGGAGGAGAACTCCTGAGAGGAGGGTGGGAAACCACCGGCTTATCTGCAGGGCAGAGGCAGCTGTTTAGTGACAGTCAGACCTCTGCCAGTGTGGCAAGTATGCCTTTGTCTGTGAACTAGCCTTGACACAGATATTGATGTGTGAGTGTGTAAAAGAGAAATACTCTCTACACTACTTATAAATAAGAATGTATGTAATTGATTCAGCAGCAGCTGATGGCCATATTTATTTTTATGGTCCTTTCAGGGACAACTGCAGCATCACGATTATGATATCAGCACTTAAGATCACTTACAAACACACCATTTCAACAGCTCTTTTTGCCAAAGGGGAGTTTCTAGAAAAGGAAGTACTGATTTAATGCCACTCCCTCTAACTGATTAGCACTGCAGAATGTATATTCCTGATCGCAGCTTCCAGGGCTATATTTAGTAGCCCATTCCACATGCCAGTTATGGAGCCTTCCCAGTACCTGTGTGATCTCCATGGACATTTCATGGTTGGTTGGTGTTACCCCCAGCTTTTGCTGCTGGAAGTAATTTGACTTTTTACTAATTATGCAAGAACACATCCCTAGCACCTCCAGTAGAAATGGCCTCTTCATTTTTTACCCCCGCGGACTTTTCCTCATTGGCAAGATCCCAGGAACTGACTTCCCCATTCCCTTCTAGCACCATGGGATTTTTTTCCCCTCATGTTGGGCCTTTAACTTAATCCACAAGAGTTATCTTATTTTTTTTCCCCTGGTCCAGATAGGGGGTGTGTGGGGAGGAATGACAGAGTGTCTTTGTGGGTGTCTGGTGTCCATCTTTGTCTCACACACTTTATGCTTCAGCTCTAAGAAATTGAAATAACTTGGCATTTTGCAGAGGAACAGTTGATGCAAATGTGCCTCAGAGCTCCTTGAGGCCAAATATCCAATTATTTTGCCAGGTGTATTAGAAACTGCCACTCTCACTGGAGCAGCCTGTGGGCAGAACACCAGCACCTTGTTTTTGATCATGGGCCACAAGCCCCTGGTTTGGTGGTCCTGCACAACAAAATTAGATACCAAGAACTTTTATGCTCACCTTGTATTAAGCCAAAGACAAGGCATTTAATGTCCAAAGATTGTTTTTCTACGTTGAGAAGCTTAGCCAAATGTTACCCTAGTCCCTGCCCAGCAGAGCAAGGTGCATAAAATCCCCAGGCTCTAAAAGCAAAGGCTGCCAGCCTCACCATTAGCAGAGGCCAGAGTTAATCACAGGGTGTAATCAGGAGGTTAATCAGGGAAGCTGGGGCTGTGAGTTAATGTTCAACTAAGGGCAAAGTATGTGCTGAAGCCGTTTCCGGCACAGAAGGGGCTAGAAGGGGAGGAGGGTGTCTTCACCAGCTCACAGAACTGTTTCAGGTAGTCACTTCCAGTTTCACTTCTATTTTTGAAACTTCGCTGCCAGCCTCATAACCCAACACTGACAACATGCTCTTTAACAGGAACATTTTTGGCTTTTGTTCCCAGCCTCGTTGAATAGCAGAGATGGTTTCAAACTGATGTACTGTGTCCTAGACACTGGGTGCTATCAACCCATGGGTTTGGTCTCACCACCCTGCACCCTTGAGGTAGTTTGTGAACAGGGTCAAGGTAGTGGAAAGCAGTGGTTACAGAGCTCTATCCTCCAGAAAAAGACAGTAAGAAGCCAGGGGATTGAAAGAA
>JAOEGS010013661.1:12394-22608 GCA_025447755.1 Corythornis vintsioides | reverse complement strand
GCCCTCGAAGGGGGGTCAACGCAGACTACTTTCCCGCCCCCTCCCCCCCCCCCCCTGTTTTTGAAGTCGCCCGCCCTGGCCAGCGCTGCCAAACCCCCCCCCGTCGCGGAGCCTTGGGGTTTTTTTTCCCCCCCCCCCCCCCCCCCCGCGCCAGGATGATTAGGTAGTTGCACAGTTTTAAAGTAAAGACAGTTATTGAACTATGATGTTCTAAAGATTAAGGAACTAATTGGACAGCCACAGAACAAAACCAGGTTCTGTGGGTTCAAGTTTAATCTGAAGCATTAGAATTTTGCACTATTCTCTAAATAGACTGAAACTATATCAGGATCATATATCATGAGGCATGATGATATATGCAGGAATGCCAGGACCTCTGAATATGACCTATTTTATTTACATGGAAAGCCTCCTTGACTTCACTGACTATGGCACTACCTGCAAATAGCAGAGTTGCAGGGTTATGGGATCAGGTCCTTTGCTTTATTTTAATAAACAGTTTAGCAGAGTTTTCTCAATGTGTAGAGGACATGAAAATTACCTACCAAAGGCATATGGCACCACAGACATTCCATACATAAATCACTTCAATTATACTGACTGTCTCTCTCTCTGTTTGAAGGTAAAGGCAGAAAATAATGATTAGAACTCATTCTGTTATTATAGATTTGCCAAACCAGGTTGAAGTTTCCCGAAGAAGCTGTCTGACATTTCTCAGAGAATCCCTTGCACTCCTAATCTTTGCTGAGAATTAATGTGATAAAAAAAAGGAGAACCTACCTCACGCCATGTGCTCCTGCCTGAGCAGTAGGTGTTGTCCCATAGTTTGGGAGAGATGATTCAACAAGCTGATCAATTCCAGGCCAAGATATTGAAATGTCACTGCCTGAAACTACACAACCCCTAACAATTGAAATCTCTCTGCAGTCAGTGGAACTGTGTGTGAGAGACCATTACTCACTGATGGCCTCTGAGCTGTGGGAGATGGGAGCACTTCCCAGATTTTAGCTCGAAGTAAACACCTTAAACTTGTCCTGTTCCAGGTTGGGCTGCTATCTGGATGTGCATCAAACTCCTCTGGTATTCCCTGGAAAGAATCTGAGCCTTCAGTAGTGGGTTGAGCTGTGTCACTGCTTCCAGTATGGGTGAGCTGGGACCCTGAAGGGCACATCTAGTTCACAGCTTAGTCACAGCCAAAGAGAGTAATAAGAATTGTTTGTCATTGGCTTTTTTTCTGTATGCTTTCATGAAAAAAACAAAAACAAAACCAAAAGAAAAACAAAAAACTGAAAAGTGAATTACTACAATTCAGCACTGAAGAGTAAGTGTGTACATTCCACTGCCAAATTTCCTCACTTGTACCCATTAAGAATGAAAGAACAAGTCAAATACAATGAAAAAGGTTTTTATTTCTGATTTTTCAGCTGTGGCAGCTTACTCAAGGATGAATTTAGGCAACAACATGTATTTTAAAGCTTTCTCTTTTGTTATCTTCAAATGTATTCTGCTGCTTTGTTTTTTCTCTTCTAAATAGAATATGCTCTCTGTGGAATAACTAAATATATTTGTGCAAAACTGTGAAAGAAATGATTTTATGAAATAATCTTGTCTTTTAGAAATTCTTGCTTAACCTATAAATTAAACTTTCAAGAAAACTGAATGACAACTGCTCTGCCATTCAGTTTATTCAGACAAGATGAATGTAGTACTTGCACAGCTATTTGGTTTTTTTTAATCTGGAGATAATGTTCTTTATCATAAGGATATTTTTCCCCTATCATCCTTGCTCCTCAGATTGGAATTGACACTGAAATGTTCAGAGGAACCTGAATTATTCTAGAGTTTGATCCAATTGCTTGAATTCTTTCTGGCTTTTAATATGTTCTTATGTCACTACAAACAATTACATACGACCATCACATGGTGACAGTCTCAGATGACATCCTCATTTCACCAGTTTTCCACCTTCCCCTATTTTGTTATGGACATTTGTTCCATTTTGAGAATGACAGGGAGAATGGAAGTTAGATTTTATGAAGCCCAAAGGACTTCTGAAGGATTTTAGGATTACCACTAATTTAGACTGGAGAGTAAGTATCCCATTCTGTATTGCATTATTTGCTTTTTCATTGCCATCCTCAAAAGCAATTAGCATTTCTCACAGCCATTATGTCTTAAAAGTTGCTGTTTAAATTGGCCCTGGCTAAAAACAAAATTAAAAGGAAATTAAGAATGTGGATTGAAGCTACCAACTTGTTTCAATTAGATTAATTTGGAGAGTTTGTGAGAAATACTAATAGACTGGACTGAACCTGAATATACAGTTCAAAAAGGCTCATCAAAATCAGAGAGTGCTTAAGATAAAAGCTTGTGAGCACAAACAGAAGTCGAAATGACCGAGGGATGAGGTATAATAAAGTGTGGTGTTAATGTGGTAATTTTGCATTAACACACAGCCCACCGACCACAACAGAAAGAAAATCCTAAATGTCATCTTTTCTTTCTCCTTACGGCCTGAGGAGAAGGAGGAGATAATTAATGAACCATAAAGGTCCACTCGAACCTCGGGGCTTGCTGTCACACTGTCACACTGCAAGAGAAGGGAGTAGTCAAACACTGGGAGGGTTTTCCCGCAGGGATGGATGACTTGATGGAGCACCTGCAGCACCGCTAACGCCACACGGCCACCGAACAGGGATAACAGCTGGCTGGAGGGGGGACCGGGGGTGGGAGGAGGGAGAAACAACTCGGTCCGGTCCCATCCCATCCCATCCCTCCGCACTTCCCGCAGCCGCCGCCAGAGGATCCCGCAGCCGCGGCAGGAGACGGAGAGGGCGGGACGGGACCGGCGGGGGAAGGCGGAGCGGCGTCGGGCGGAGCATCCGCGGCGGGGAAGAGGATGCTGAGAGAACGGAGGGCGAGCCGAGGTATCCCGGCGGCTCAGGGCTGTCGAGCCCCGGCTTCCCCGGCCGCGGATGGGTCCGAGCTCTCCAGCTCTCTTTGCAAATCACCGCCAGCGCGTCTTTTCTCCGGGTAGCATCCGACCTACTCTTGCCGCCCACCGGGGCGGTGGCAGAAGGGAAGGTGGGTCCCGCTGCCCCCACCCCAAACCGCTGCCGGCAGAGCATCCCCGGCCAGGGCAGCCGCATCCCGCTCCGCACGGGATCTCCGCAGCATCTCTCCAGCAGTTTGCTCAGCCGAGTTCCCCACAGGAGCTCCAGGGACCGGTTAGGCTTTTATTTATTCGACTTCGATGTGTCTGTGTGTGAATAAGCACATTTTTCTCTATATGGCCAAGGCGGGGGTAGTCGGCGATGCCGAAATCCCTCTGTGCTTCCCCGTCCTTGCTTTCCAAGCGCGCAGGCACTGCGAGTCGGGACGTGGGTACCGTGACCTGGGGAACCTCAGGTGATGTTGCCATAAGCACCAACCTTCCGAAAAGCTCCTGGTGCCTCTAAACTCTCTTGGTCGCAACGAGCTGCCGTGCAACCGTGCGGGAGAAAACGCGGAGCCCGGAGCCGCCGGGAATCACCGGCACCGGAGGGAGTTTCTCCGGTAGCTGAGAGGTGACTGTGGCATCTTCCACCCTGCTCTCCCCGTCCCGCCTCCCGCACGCCCCATAGTGCCGGTGATTCTCTAAACTTCACATCAGTGACTGGTCGGCTTGATGCTCAACCTCGATTGAAGAAAAACGAGCCTTCAAATAGCTACTTATGAAATCCAGGCTGATACCGAACCCCTTCCTTTCCCTTCCCTTTTCCCTTCCTTTTTCCCTTCCCTTCCCTCAGTTTTTCAAAGCAGCAGGCGGGCTGGAGTCCACCTGCACTTCTCTGCTGGCAACGGCAAAAGAGCACAAGTCATTATTAGCAATTCTCAGTAACTGCAATTAGCCAAAGTCAACACGAAAGAACTGCTCTATAATCTAGTAAAGAGACGTTTAGGTCGGAAAAAAAACCCCACCCCAACCAACCTAAAGTGCATGGCTGGGAATTAATTGCCTAGCTCACAGCAGATTTTCCCTAAGCTGTCTCGTTCCTTCAATAAATAACTTCGGGATCAGAACTCTCTCCAGCTCTTCTAGGCATCATGTAGGAGTTAGTTATTCTAAAAGGAAGATTGCATCTTCCAGCAGAATTATTTTTTTTTTTTAATGTAATGTCATAATTTAAAACGACTCCCCCAGAACGTGGAAATGATGTGTAAGGGAGGAAAAAGCAAAGATTTATGCTTCTGAGAGCTCTGATCACAGTCAAACGATCTCTCGCTGTAACTGTAGCAGAGCTTTTTGTCTCCAGATTGCTGTCATATAAGTGAAGTGTGGTCTTTTCCCATTCTGAAAGTAAAAGAGAGTATTTTTATTACCCTGATACCTGGTTCAAAACTCCACACACACCTGAAGAGAAATGAAGTCGCTAAAAACCACATCTGTGCTGTTCTTAGCGGAGTAGAAAGACACACGATGTCCAGAGCCAAACTATTTTTGTCCCGAATACTCTTGGCTGCCGTCACATTTTGGAGTTCTCAGGACTGAAAAATCTAATTTATTCTAAAGTTCCGATATACACATAAACCTGTGTAGCTAGATCTACAGCATCTCCACTCTGTATACATTTAACAGGCATACCTCATGCATATATATTTATATATATATGTACCCAAGCGTTTGCACAGTGCATCCAAACTTCTACATCCACCCAGCTAGATTCACAGGCATATACAACCACGCTGTGTTGTGTATGTTTGTCTGTCTGTGGAAGAACACAGTAATTTCCCCTCCGTAGCCGGACCGATTACAGTGATCTGCCTCTATGTGTACATCGGGATGCCCGTGGTTCCAACCACCCCGAGACCAGAAGCTGCTCCGACCTTTTTCCCACCGTCTGAAGAGAGTATCTCCAACGCTCTGGGGGTTCCATTCGGCAAGTGAGTGCGGGGGGTTTGGGACACCCCCCCATCAAACACCCCGGGGAAGCCGCCGCCGGGCTCCGCAGCCCCACTCAGAGCCTCTCCCTCGGGGGGCATCGGGCTGGCGGTGATTGCGGGGAGAAATCCTCGCTGACGGCTGAATGCGGCTGGCGAGTTTACACACACACCCCCCCCCCTCTTTCCCGTGTCCTCCCCCTCCCGTCGGGGCGGGGGGCAGGGTGCGCATCCCGGCTCCCCATCCCCCGTTTGCCGGCGAGGCGGGTGGGTACCTGTTGGGCAGGGAGAGCCGACGAGGTTCTCCCCGATGCGGGGCGGTCCCTGCTGCTCTGCGGGGCTGGCCGAGGGCCAAGTGCTCGGCGGGGAGGGAAGGAGGAGGGGGGGAGACGCGCACCCCATCCCCTCAACCCGCCTTCTGCCCATCCCTCCCCGCTGCCCCGGCGGGGCCCGGGCTCCTCCGTGCTGTTCACAGCCCGGGAGGGGTGATGGGGTTCGGGGGGGTTTGGGGAGGGATGGGGGGCACGGCCAGCGCCAGCTGGGGGAGCGGGAGAGGCCGTGTCGCTGCTCCCGGCAACTGATTGCCGGGAAGAGGGAACAGCCGCAGCTCGGTACCCGCTCAACACCTGTCAGCCCGTGGAACCTGATTTATACCTGGCCCTGGCAGCCTCTCTCCGGTGGGATTTCCCCCTCGTCCCACTTTTTTTTTTTTTTTCTTTTTTTTTTCTTCTTTCTTTCGCTTCCCCCCTCCCTTCCTGGAGCGGTGTGAAAGGGGGTATTTTCTTCAGGGTATAAAGCTGAGAATACAGAAGAAGAGAGGCTAAGAGCTTCACCTCACTGCCTCATTCTCCTTTCCATGTGAACATCCTGCAACATTTCCTTCATCCCGCCGCACCTCTCACCTGGCCAGCGCTGCCCAGATCATGTCCACTAAGCTCCTGCCGGTTTTCTTCCTCCTCTCAGTGTTCCACGCTTGGTAAGTCTCACTCCCCTCGCCTCCAACCGCCCTTTCTCCTCTCCTGCCCTCTCCCCTCTCACCCAGGGCTTGCGACCTGGAGTCCCGTTCTCCGGAGTTCGCAAAACACTCTGCTCCTGGGAAAAACCGCGGGTTCTTTCCCACCTCTCCCGCACCGTTCCGGGGCTTTATTCCCAAACGCGGCTTCCCCCGCTCCCTCCTCCCCGGGACCCGCCTGGTTCCCCGGACAGCTGCAAGCCCCGCTGCCGGTGCTGCCAGAGCGGTGGTCTCTCCGCTGTCCCTCCAGCATCCGAGAGATGCCGGAGGTCGCCCGGGAGAGCTCTGTCCTGAGTCGCCCCGGCGGAAAGTTTTCCCGCTCCAGCGGCTGCCGGGACCCGGCATCTGTCGGGATGCTCGGAGCCGCCGGCATCCCCGGCTTCGGATGGATGCTGCCTCACCGGTGGTCCCGCGGATGGGAGCCGTGTGGGGGAGGGTGGTACCCACTGAGGGTGCCAGGGGATGTCCTGGTGGGTTGGGGGGAGCGGTGACGGCTACAGGTAACCAGCTCACCCTCAACCCTGGAGACGACTCAGGGGCCGGGCCGTGGGAACCCCTGGTCCCTGCCCCAGGAGTGGGAAGGGACCCCCCGGGCAGGGCTCCGGCAACGGCTGGCGGTGGGAGCGAGGGGTAAAGGGGGACAGCCGGCGGCTGTAGCCACGACCTTTTGGACTAGCTTCGTCTTCTGTCCCGGTGGTTGTCCAGGAAGGGCCATTTCCATATAACACAGGCAGAGGGGTTACCTCAGCATCCCCCTCCAGGATTCAAGGCAAACTAGACTGCAGGAGTGCTCAGAGGCCTTTCCCTTTCCCTTTCTCTTTCCCTGCTTTCCCTTTTTTCCCCCCCTTTCTAATTATTGACCATGTTCTCCTCCCCAGCAGACTGCCCCACACCCAATCAGTATCCAACTCCCCACAAGAACTAGAGGCTGCTTCATTCCAGCCACCAGAGCAAGTCCCAGACACACATTGCAAGAAATAAACCCTTTCCCCACAACCTCTTCAGGGTTTTCCAACCTTCCTCCTTTGCAGTTTGGGCACTACCTCCTCTCTGGCTCCTCACGGGTTCAAAACTAGTCACCCCCAGGGAGTTTGGGGAAGATGTGCAGCTTTTCTGCCTTCTCAGTTTGAGAGTGGCCTGCCACCATCCCCTGCTTGTTTCTCTGGATAGCAGAAACATGCTGGGAATTGGCAGAAACCAGTAAGGCTACCTGTGAAAATGCAACCTCGAGTGTCTTCAAGGAGCTTTTACTTCCACAGAGGCAAGCGAGGGGAGTGAAATGACAAACTCTTAAGGAAAAAAGCAAAATACCTTCAAAAACACCCCATGTCTAGCATGTTAGTCTGATCCACTGGGGAAAGCTCTCCCACCTCTGATGTTAATTTAGAAAGTAGGGAGGAATTTGCGTGGTTTGGAGGTACTTTCTAGGAAACAAGCTGCTAGAGTGAGGGGATTTAAAAGGTCTGCCAGTGCTCAGACTCTTGTTAGTGACTGATTTTAAAGCAGTGGCTCCCTGAAAAGGGAATCCTGATCCTACCTGAACTCCATTCTCATTTCCATGTGCAGTCTGAATGCCTCCAGTAAAGTTGTGGTGGTTGCAGCAGGAAAAAAACCCACCCAACATATAATTTTGTGCTCCTTTCCTAACAGCAATTCAGCACCACTGCAGCGTTTCAGATCTGAAATATCAACCATGTATGTTTGGAGATGGTGCCTCCTTTGAGAATGATTCTGTAACTGCAGTATTAAAACATAGGGCTTGGTATGAATCTGAGGTGGAAAAAAAAAAAAACAGCAAAAAAAAAAATCCTCTTGGGGTATTTTAATGCTCATTGGGTGAATTATACATAAAAGATGAAGTTTCCTTAAAAATACAGCTCTGTAACAGAATGGAAATAGTTGTCTATTCAGAATTTCCCTGAAGTTTTCTCTACTTCTGCAACTTGGTTAGATGAGCTCTCTCAGTAGAAAATCCTCAGGGGATAGATTTCAAAATTATTTTTATATAGAAATTACACCCAGAGCACTCACAATTTGTGAGGTCATGTTCAGTGATTCATGGCTAATCCTCAGGGGCATATTGGCTGTAGAGCAGTTGAAATTAAAAGTTTCATTAAATGCTTGAATGGTGGTCTATAAGCAATGCTGAGGGTTGATGATGCCCTGTGATTAATTTTTTCCATTTTTATTAATTTATTTTATTTTTCCTGTTACTATAGAGTGTCTATCAAGTCTTCTGGAGCTTGGAGATATTTTAAAAGACACTAGCATCATAATGGAGAGAAGGAGAGGGAGAGAGGGAAAGGATTTTGCTCTGATGTGTGTGGCACATCCCAGGAATAAGTAAGGCTGGTGCTTCTGATTCTTCATCACTTTGCACCTTGAGTAATTTATTGACATTTGTGTAAAAAGGTTGCAAAATTATATTGGATTGCCAGGGGAATTGCAGGTCAAAGCAACACGATTACTGCTGTGGGTTCCACCACTGAGGTCATCTTTCCTCCTGATAACTTCATCCCAGTTTAACTGTCACAGATTTTCTCCAGTGAGAGACATCAAACATTTGGTTTCTAAGATACCAAAAGATACATCTTCAAATAAACATTTTACCATTCCTGCACAAAAAGCCACACAAATTAAACTCATCTTTATATGAAAATAGCTTTATCTGTGATTTCTGGGTAAACTGTATTTGCACCACATTAGTATTAGCATACTTTAAAAACAAAAATAATCCAGCTATGAAGGGAAGAAATCACAACTCTTGGTGTAATACTGTTTGGTGTTTGGTTTTGTTTGGTTTTTGTCTATTTTATTTTATTTTTTTTTAGAAGCATCATTAAAACTGCAGGGACATTCAGATTAATTTATGCAATGCATTTGTGTGCTTGTGATAATCCATCTTAAATTCAAGGAGCAAGCTCTTAATTCTAAGCCTTGTAATACATTAAACTCCGAAATTCGGGCACTGAGAGTATCATAATTTATTAATAGGATAAAATGATCAGGAAGTATTAAAAGATCTGAATTTTTAATACTCTTATTAGCCTTTTGTGCAGGAGATGAATCAGTTGTCCTGATGTATTAATAAAATAATACTGCAGATGTTCACTCTTCCTAAGAGTGTGTTGTAAACTAACTACTTGGGATAGGCTGGTTAAAATACAGGATATAAAATACTACTCTGACAGCTGCATTAAATCCCAGAATATCATTTTTTTGAGAGACTGGTAAAAGACACTTTGCTAAACAATTCTCAATTATGACCCATCCACAGACACTTAACAACTGTTAATGGGAACATCTTGTGGCAAAACCAGCCTAAGACTGGGCAGATGAAAAGCTAAGAGAGGTACCTAAAACTGCTTCAGATGAATGTGGAGATTTACCCAGAGTGTAAAATCAGATTTTTAGTGGTGTAAAATAACATCTTTTTGTTTGTTTTGTTATTGCAGTTCTACACAGGTTGAAGAGGATGAATATGAAGATGGAACAACTAACCAAAAATGGGTTTTAGCTCCAAAAACACAAGACACAGATGTGACTCTCATACTAAATAAGCTGTTGAGAGAGTATGACAAAAAGCTACGGCCAGATATTGGAAGTAAGTACTCCTTTCTGCACAAGTGAGACGACACATCTATAGGTGCAGACAAGACATTATATTTTATTTTATTTAGTGTGCACCAATTCTGGGAAAGCATTAAGGTGGTTTGGTTTTTTTTTTCTGGCCGAAGTTCATTTCCAATGAATTATTTTAAAAATGCTAATTATCAGGGGAAGATGTGGTGGTAATTTAGAGTGCTAAACTCTGATTTCCTTGTACAGAGTTCATGTGGAAGAGCTAACTCTAAAGTATTCAGCAGGTCTTTGGCAGAGTAGGAACATCCTTCTCTCTTTTGTCATCCAATCCATGCAGATGAAAAACTCCTGCTCTGAGAAGTGATCAAAACTCCAGAATATTAAAAGCAAAAAGTAGGACACAGCAAGAGAAGAATATGCATCTACTCCCTTGAAAATGTGATCATGAAAGTCGTGTTCCTTAATGGTGAGAAGGTGGCAACTCTAGAGATTTTCTTCCCCAAACCAGCATAGATTTTATCTCCCAAAGAAATCTGATAGAAGGGTAGTGTCTTCTAGGCAGTTCTACCACATATAGGTATTAAATTTAAGATGTAAGAGCCAGTACATAAGCATTTAAACCCTTTCCTTCCCTTTCCCTTTCCCTTTCCCTTTCCCTTTCCCTTTCCCTTTCCCTTTCCCTTTCCCTTTCCCTTTCCCT
>JAOEGS010013660.1:0-39978 GCA_025447755.1 Corythornis vintsioides | reverse complement strand
TTAGTCTTTAGGAACATAATATTGTAAACAAGTCTGTTTTATATGAATCATGATTTTATCATTTATCTATCTACTGGCATGCTCCAGTGGGGTCTGAAATGGAATTTTCCTTATGCCATATGCAATGCTGCAGAGCCACTGTGACAAATTGTTCAGGAGCTGGAGCTTTTCCCCTCCACTGAAGAAATATTGAGCTAAAATGAAGGCCAGTAAACGTTTAATTAGTGATACTAAACTATCTTTCGTATATATACTGTGAACATGAAACATATTGCATGGAGCTGATGGCTGGTGGATTTTCATAATATGTGAAACTGGTAAATCAGAAACAGATGGAAGTACTGAAGTGGGAGAATTGCCCTATTCTCTAATTAACTTGGTAACAATGAAGAAGAAGAAGAAGAATATTTGGGATGTGGAGACCACTGTGTCAGCATTCTCCCAGATAGAAGATGGGGAGGTAGGACATGAAAACTAATAAGCAGGATATAAGAAAAAGGAAGTTTTAATTCATTATGATCCAAACCCAGAATGCTTTATTTGTGTATTTTCTTCTGGATTTAGATCTAAAACTCCAACTATTCTAACAGTTCCAACCTTAGCAAATGTGAGATCATGGGCTCAGTACCAACCCTCTTTCCTCTGGGCGAGCTGCTGTGGAAGGACACACCAAAAGAAGATTTGGTTAGAGTGATGTATCGAGAGATTCTGCAATGCATAAGAGAAGCACTGTGAGTCCAAATGCTCCATTTCATCCCTCTGAAGCCAAAAGCTGCAGGCACTGTTCAGCCACAGCTAGAAACTTGATATCCCCCACTAACCACGAGAAATGGGGCATGCTGCACTTAGGAAGTCCAGGCATATTTTTTCCTGAGTCATGATGATGTTAAATGCATTTACGAGGTAAAAATGCAGAAACAGAGAGGGAATGGGAAAAGGATTCCATGCAATTATTTCTCTGTTTCATTTTAGAAAAGAAAAACCCCAAAACAACCAAATTTATGCTCTGGATGGGGAGGAGAGTATCTGCTTTCTACACTTCTCTTTCTCTGCCCCCCATGAAGTCTGACCCTTCCTTTTGGGAATGGCTTAATTTCCAAACTTCATGGCACTAGAACAATTATCCTATTTCAAGAAATTACTAGCTGTAGTCTATGGAGCAATTGCTGATAATCTCTGGTGGGTTCTTTGGCATCATATTCTAGATGCTGGACAAACCCCTACAAGGAAAGAAGGCTCAAGGGGCAGGAGATGTGATCTTGAATCTCAGGGAAGAATGGAGGGAAGTGACCACAGGATTGTCTGTTTTTGTTAATGACTGTATCAGTTAATTGGATCAGCTGATACAAGTTTCCCCTGAGTTAATCAAAAAAGCTTGGCTATTGATTTACTGGAAGATTTGCCTCTTTTTCACTCAGTTTATAGGTGAGGACAACAGTTTTTCCAAAATCTTCTTCATGGTTTAAAAGGTTCATTTTAATGAACCTTTTATTGATAATTTTAAATTAACATTTAAAAATATAAACTGTGTAGGAGTGAAAAGTATTATTACCTGGAAGTCTTTTAAATACTATTGATCTCCAGATGTAATTAGAAAATGATGCATCCAGACCTGTACTGAACTGTTTCTGAAAAAATCTCTCAAATAGAGTCCTTGTTTTCTTCCAAGATTTATGACTTAAAGTTTTGTATAATGTAGGAATATTATTTTAAAACTATAACAACTTAATATATTTATAAACACTTCACTTCATTTGACATATTTCATTCAAATGGTTTCAAACAGGATTTATTCTTAAGGAATTAAGTGAAATTAAATGGAATATGGAAATGATGCTAGAATCCTTGCTGGAAAACAACAAGCTATAATTTCATTTCAACTTCTATATTCTGCAGGACCATACTTTAAATCACTGAAAAGCTTTCTAGTATATGTTTTGGTGTGTTTGGAAGTAAGATATCAGTGTGCAAAGAGTGATTGTAACACCCTACCTTCTGATTTAGCACTTGGTGCCATGGTCTAGGTGGGTGTTGTGGTGTTAGGTCTTAGGCTGGACTTAGATCTTGGAAGTCTGTTCTGTGATTCTGTGATTTTATGATTACTTGTTCTTTCTAACAACCCCAGACCATTTCTAGTGCACTACAAGCTTAGTTGCACTGTATTGCCATATTATTCTCTGCAGATTTATATTCCTTTAATGGTCTTTCAAAGGTCAAGAGACAACATTTGGCAATTCTGACATGATGTGGTGGTCACATCTGTTCAAGGGAGCATTTCAGCTACGTTACATTCACACTTACTTTGTGGCAAGGATAAGAATGACACTCAAATCATTGTGCAAAAACTAGGTATAATATAAAATAAATGTATTCAAGAAACAAATGAAATATGTGGAGTTACACATGCAGGAATTTGAGATGCTTGGATCCCTCACTCTCAAATGATTTTCTAAAACTATTCAGTCACACAAAGTTTAAACTAATGTTAAGTCTTCAAGACTTTGGAGTCTTGGTAATGCTGAGTCCTGAAAATTTAGTCTAATGTCAAGCCAGCTGTGGTCAGCCCTCACCAAAATTGCTTTTCCCTGAACTACTTGTTTGCAATGCCAGCTGGCCAGCAACCAGCAGATACGTCATGCATTGTGTATTGACATTGTGTAAGTGATATGGAGCTCAACAAGATTTTCAAGGCAAACTTGGGAAACTTCCCAAGTTATGTCCTGACACCACTGAAAACATCAGACTACTGAAATGGATAGTAGTTCCACAGCATAACACAGCTTTTATTTGATTCTATAATTATTAAGAGAACTTTAAAATTATGCCCAGAGACAAGTTAATTTCATTTAAGATCTGTTAGCTCTCTGAGCAAAAAAAATCTCACAGCTTATTTGCTTTACATCTGGCCTGAAAAGGAAATGCCTGTACAAAAATATTTGTTTGATTGTTTGTCAGGGAAATCTACCTCTTCTCTGATAATGGATGCTGGGAGTTCCCAGGCAGAAGTATAACCCTCAAACCCAGCTCCATAGCACAGCATCTCTTCACAAGCTCTGAATTACACAGTACCTACCATACCTTTCTCTGAGGACATCTAGAAGTGACTGAAATGAAGACCTGAGAATCACCTAGAACTGAATTTCTAGCAATGAGAAATTGCTAGACTATGAGTCTAAAATGTGCAAGACTACACTCATTTCCTTGGAAAAACTCACAGGCTGGATGAGGGCTTACATGTGTTGTGACCAGGTTGAATTAAGAGGTGAGGTTGTACCATAGTGCACACCTACTACACAGGATATTTACCACTTCATTTTGCCTTCAGGTACTACAATACAAGATAAACATGGTGGTTCAGCATCTGATTCTTCTCTCTCACTTGGGTATGTGACACATGACAATGGAAACAGTCTTATCTCCAGGGAACATTAGTCATATTGAGAACAAATGATCTGAAGAATTAGGTCCAACAAGTTGTATTAGATATATGATTTTTCTAAATGCATGTTTTTATGCAAATTGTTTGCAAACAGCAATCTTTCACACCAATCGTATCTTCACATGATGGAGCATTAAAGATTTTCTCCAGGCTCTATTTATTTGTATTCCCTAAAGGTTTAACAAGTTTACATGAATCTGTGTGTGCCTGGAACCATAGTTGTTTTTTCCCAGAATAATGAAGCTGTTTCACAATCACTGGCAGACATGAGGCCAATAAGATAACATTTCCCACATACTTCACATTCCCGTGTCTTGGAAGGGAGATTTTAGATATGGCTTCTTAAAAGCAGTTGAAGGCTTGAATTAAAATGTCTCTGAATGTGGCTGCAAGTCTTACTCAGTCGTTCTTGAAACACTGGGTAATACTGATGTGTTGACAGAGTATGGCTATGCAAATCCATTAGCAAAAGTCAACACCTGCTCAATAGGAAACAAGAAACTCATGCATGCAGCTGCAGCAGTAAAAAGATCTCAGAAAACCTAACAGGTAGAAACTCTATTTTCCAATAACAAATTCAGGTGAACATTTAGTTTTAACCTACTCTTGCCCAGTCTAACACTAAACTTCCCAAGGAGTAGTTCATATGCAAATTCTAGGTTTATTTAATGCTGTCATTCAGTCATTAATCTGGCAATTTTTTTTTTTCAAACAAAAATACTTTTCTGTTTTCAAAAGAGAAATTGCCTCATCATCCATGAGCAAAGGAGTCTAGTGGTGCCTTTTGAAGGCAAAGCATTATAAGAATGGCTTTAGAACTTACTGTTTGCTTTTGATTTCATTTTCTTAAAGCTTCTGGCTTCTTAAGGTGTGTGGGAATTTCACCTATATGCAGATCTTCATCCTTTCAGATCTGATACTGCAGGCATATTGCAATGCAGAGGTATTGCATGAAACTTTACCTTGCTCCTCCTTGTGCCTCTGGTGCCACTGAAATCTGTCCCATGAAGCCTATTCTTCACTGGGGGAGGTCTTACGTTTCAGTATGGTGATTTGGCTTATTAAATGTAGTTAGGCATTTGCTGTGGTTTTTATTTTCCTGTTTTTAATGGTAATATGTGTTTACCTTAGTGAGAGCAAGGTCAAAAAAGCACACTTTGCTGTGGTCAGTTGGAAGTTCCTGAGGAAGTTCATTCCATGGCGTGTGCAGTATCCCCAGGAGAGCTCTCCCCTGCAGAGAGGCAGGCATTACCCTCTGCTACCAAATTCCTTGCTGTTTAAGCCATGATGTTAGCTGCAATCCTCACTCTGGAGCTGTAGCTGGGGTTTTGGATTCGCTCAACTTGAGCCACTAAGTGCCTTGAAGGTTTTGCCATTGCATAGATAGTTTGTGGGAAGTTTGTGTCAAAGCTGATGCAAGCTTGGTGCAGCCCAGCTAGCCTGTACTGCTGAGGAGAAAGCTCTCCAGTAACAGCAGTCCTCTGTAATTTATCATGGGTGGATGTCTTTTCAACAAGTGGAGGAATTCCAGAAAAACACAATGAAATAGTTTTAGCAAATTGCTAAAAAGTATGGACAATAATTTTCTTCTCGAAACCTCATGATTTCTGTAATGCTTCTGAGTAATGAAATAAGGCAGAAATCTTGCATGGCACTTCTGTGCAGAAACATTAAAGCTGGGGTCTGAGGGAATGAGTCAATGCAGTGCCAGCCTGGGCTAAGGCCAGTCATAGGGCCTTGGACAGATAGTTGCCTCCTAGCAGCAGACCAACTAATTCAAGACACTCAGACCAACTAATTCAAGACACTCAAGGTTTTTCTGGGGTTAGTATGGGAAAGAAAAAGGCTCTTTTGCAACAATGACACTTCCATGGGAAATAAGAGACCTTACTTTCTAGGTCACCATGTTGTATGAGAGGGCAATTGACTCTGAGGTTTCCAGACAAGACTTATAGCTGTCTGGGAAAAAGGAAGACCATTTGCCACTGTGCAATCAAGAATAAGAGTTCAGAAGTCAGAGTATACAGGAAAATGTAAGCCTGCTTCTGAAACCTAATGAGGAGGCCACTTCCCACTGAAAGTCAGTCCCACATTTAATCCTTGCTTAGCTTCAGAGTTGAATGCTTCTGAGCAGTAGTAGAAGCCCAAGGTAAGTCAGCTCCATGGCTCAAAGTGGAGGTAGTGGTTGAATTTTAGATACTTCTTGGAGTTAATTGTTGCTTTATGTGTTTTACCTAGGACTTTCAGGAGAAGCAGTGAATTTAAGCACCCACTATCAAAACTGGCAAGTCCTACTCTAATCTTAATGATCCTACCATTTCCCTTATCTAAGGCACAGGTTGTTACTTGATGAGCATTATAAGCATGTGTGGAAAAGTTCTGCAGTGAAAAGAAGCAGACATGGTCTTTCCTTTGCCTTCCTTGGGGACTGACCTGTTGGAAGGCAGGAGAGGGGAAAAGGATCTGGGGGTCCTAGTTGATGGGAGGCTGACCATGAGCCAGAAATGTGCTGGGTTGTGGAGTCTCCCTCTCTGGAAATATTCAAGGCCCACCTGGATCTGTTCCTGGGTGACTTGGTCTAGGTGCCCCTGCTCTGGCAGGGGGGTTGGACTGGATGATCTTTTGAGGTCCCTCCCAGCCCCTGACATTAACTGATTTCTGTGCTTACAGTCTGGCCTCTCCAAGGCCTTTCACTTGTGCTGGCATTGTACATGTACCCACAGAGCAAAATGGAGGGAACTGCTTGGCTGAAAACTGACTAGAGTGCAAAAGATTCAGTTGTATCTGGTTATCACAGCTAGATAGTAACTAAGGAGTAGTCATCATAGACACAGAAGAAATACTCCCACTAGGGAAAGAGTCGGCCACAGAAACTGCCACAGCTCCTCAAAAGTGAATGGGTGAACACCATATATTCAGAAGCAAACAAGCTCTCACCAGTGTGAAGCCAATTTATCCTGATGCAGCTTTGTCTGACCACTGAATAGAAGACCAGAGAAGGATTAAGGATGCTCTGTGCATACAGGGTCACCGTGGTTTCCCTCCAAGTGGATAACAAGGCGGGAAAGAATTGTTGCTTGCCTGAATATACTTGAGGCATTTATTTCCTTTGGGCTACTTCCAAATGAGGACCAATATGGCTCCTGTTTTTCTGACTTTTTCCCACATCTTCTTTTCAGGAGCTTGTCCACAATGCTTTTCTCACAGACTCTGCGAGTGCTTATGTCTCTTACACACATAAGGCCTCTGTCCGCCATTCGTTACCGCTTAGCAGGGTACACAAAACACATTTCATCTCTCTCCCACATCTTTTGGTTTGTAGATAATTTGTCTCCTTACACTTGTTCACCACAAATGAGTGGGCTTTGAGGCCTCTGGGAATAGCCATGCTATGCTGGTGCAACAGGTGTAGCCCAGCAGGCTCCCTCTGACACAGACACGTTTTCTGTAAGGTTGCTGGCACCATGGGTGACTGGCAACAACTTCTGTTATGTGTTCCAGCTCTTGCTGCCAATTTTTGGCTGTCCTGTGTGCAGAGTCACTGTTGCCTCTTGTTCTTGGGCATAAAAGTGGATGCAATGTAGCCTGAGGAGCATTTTGGAATTGGGAATTCCTTGGCTACTGGGGTCTGGGCTATTTTCCCTCTCTTACATCTTGCATGAAGGCAAGTGATATTTAAAATGTGAAAACATCCTAGAATCTTGAATCTAAACCCCTACAAGTCTCCAGAAGTTGTGTCTACTCTTTTTATTAGTTTAATGCTTGGGGTTTTTTTACTGGGATTTTATCACTCAAGTTGAAAGAGACTTTAAAACTGAGAGTTTCTACTTCAGTTCTTGTGCAAATGGACTTGTGCTTTCATAAAAGCACTTACAAGAGCACCATAGCTGGTGATTCTCATAGACTCAGGCTGTCAGGGCCCAAAATCATACTGAAAATGCATGGAAGATTTCAGCACTTCAAAATATGAACTAAGCATCTTGTTCAGCATCTTATAACACAGGCACTGAACCTTTAACAAGAGATGTATCCATTATTTTAGACTAAATATGAACACATTCTACATTACCTCCCTGTAAGTTATATTAATGTCTTTAATTTCTGGTTAGTACTAAACCCTAATTGATTACAAAATGAAGAACATTGTGGAATCTTCTTATGTTATTTACTCAGACGCTCTTAAAAGTCACATCACCAAATGAATCTTCACTTGCATTATATCTCTAATTTTTTTTTTTTTTCTGATTTTGCCTTTTTCCTACCATTTTTTCCAAAAATTATATTCCCTTTCCACCCAAAAGAATCCATGTTTGCAAGGACTCAGTTGCAAGCATTCTGTCCAGTTCAGAGCTGGTTTGTCTTGGTGTGGAGGTCATGTTACATTTCTCTTCCTCTCACTGCATAGTCATAACATCTGGAATCAGGTTTCTTGTGTGCATGATATTAATTCCAAATGTAAAACCTGCCTTCTGTGAATATCAAGCAGCATTTGTTTGCAGTTTGGTATTCTCAAAAGTATTTCTGCTAGTGACCTCATTTGTTAGATTTCTGGGGAAAGGTAGTACATATGGGATGCTGAACATACTGCTGCAGAACCAGCCATCAACACTCATGGGAGCTTTTATTTTTAGCTATTTATCCAAATACAGTTCTCAGGCATCAGAAAATCACTACCTGGAAAGTTGGACCATTACCTCATTTAGAAGTGCTGAGAATTCAGTGAAGCTTGACTTCTATATAATTGAAATTATCTTACCACAAAGAGGTCTGCACAGTTCATTAACAGGTGACTGACACAAGTTGCTTTCACATATTTTAGCCTTTTAGGCTTCAGATGGTATTTAAAGAAAGAGAAAAAGAAATTAGAAGGAAGTATTTTCCTTAGAGGTACATTTACATGCTGTAAATAAAAATAACTTTTTCTTTCATAGGAGAAGGATCTTTATGTGCAGTTGCTGTCATAAAGCTGGAGCTTCTACTACATTCAAAGTAGACTTTTTTTCATTAACTATAATTAAGTTATCCTTTGTAGATTCTAGTTTTGCTAGTTATTTTTTTTCATCTCTTCCATTCCTGCAAAACCTCTGCATTCTCCTGACCCTCTCTAAGACCCAAGCTTGGAGTACAAAAGGTCCCTTTTAATATGAGTGAGAATCAAACCCAAAACAATAGCAAAATCTCTCACCTCATGGGGCCCCTTTCAGCATCAGCATCCCAAATCCATCACCCTATACATTTGATGTCTCCTCCTGCAGATACAGGAGCAGCTATGAGGGCTCTGGTGTATGTGTGATCAGTGGGCTTCTCCCTCAGAGATGTAGAGAGGAGGAGGAGAGAATCTTTACACCTCTGATCAAGCCTCAGTACATTGGCATTTCCTTCTCTAGGGGCTTCCTTCAATTTATCACCATTAATGCAGTGGCATGTTAAAAAGCTAGACCTTTAAAGCTGCATAAATTCAGTCCAGCTACTTGGGAAACTGAAATCATGATGGGACAATATCACAGGACCTTCAGAGACAGTGAAAAAGTTTACAGTCCCCATGAAAAGACACTAGAAAGGCTGAGGTTTTATCACAGAGTCATGATGAGCAACAAAATGAAAGTATAGAAAGCAATGAGTTAGATATTTACTCATATTTTCATGGTTGGGATAGTAAGATCAAAATGATTATTTGGTACTTGGGGGTTATTGTTATTGTGATTAATTCCAGGCTCTTTTGTAGCAGTTTTACTATCAGTGTGGCTCAAAATGCTTAATAAAGAATGTAATTTCTTCAGGTTAATAAACACTAAATATATGTTAGGCATATCATGAACCATATAGTAAGAATGAGTGCCTCTGAAATGTCTGTAAAAAGTACTGATTTTATGTTCCCATTATGAACAGCCCCATTGCAGAAGGAAAAAGTAATTTCTGTAAAGCATTTAATAATATTCAGATTTTTCACTTGTGACACAATCAGTTGCTGAAGTTTTAGAACGTGGTAAGTCCTTACTTTCTGAAAATAATGTGCCTTCTATGTGACGTGTGAAAACAGTGGTCACATTACAAAAATTTAGATCAGAGCATTTTATTAAGGGAAATTGATGTTTATAGAAAGTCTCTGTTGTTAAAACTGAGCAAACATATGGATAACATAAGAACCAGTTTGAACTTGAAACCTGGAACCAAGCTTCGAACTGGGTAAAAATGTTTATTTAACTTAGAAAAAAATCTCTGCATGCATCTACATTTTTTAGTCCCTGTAGGCAACAGAAATATTCAAAGAAACACAGGGAAGAAATGACATCACTGATATTCTGATACAAGCAGGACCATGGACGTATCTCAAAAAATATGTCATCTTCAGAAATATGATTCTTCACTTGGTGCATGTTAATCTAAATGGTACCTTTGCATGCTACAGGTCCAATCTTCAGGAAAAGTAAAAAAAAAAAAAGCCAACAAAAGCTGTCTGGTGGCTAACACAGATTACAGCAACACTGACATTAATTTCTTGAACTTTGGAGGTGAATACATGAGCTTTTAAGGTCTTGCTAGTGGAGCCTTTTTAGGAACAGGAAAGAAAATGATGGTTCATGACTTTACTCTCATAGAATGTTAGGGGTTGGAAGGGACCTTTGACCTCTAAAGTGAACATGCCATCAGTGACCTTGTCTGAAATAAAATAGCATCATGCACATTGTGTATTCATCTATTAACTGACTTTCTGTTGTGCATCAACACGAATCCATTTCACATATTTGGTAGTTGGCATATTCTAAGTTGACTGCTTAGAATGGTAGACTTCCAGTTCTGTTATTGAGTGGAAGATTTTAGTTGGCTATCCTCAACTATTTTGCATGTCTTCTCATAGAACAACACAGGTTATAGCCTGGTTTGATCTTATTTAGAGTGGCATTAATCAGGGATATGTCTATTGAAGCCAATCGTGTTAAAAGAGGATTAGACTGGGGAAGGTGAGATAAGAAGGAGGGAATGGCAACTCTGTTGTTCAGACCTGTTTTTCTGTTGTGAATGAGTATTTAAAGAGCTACAGGAGCAGAAGTGATCCCAGGCTTTTCTAAATACCTGTGAATGGAGTGCAATAAATGCATGGCAAATGTGTCTGTAGAAGTAGAGAGACAAAAGGTTTATATTCCCTTTTTTGTAGCACTACTAGCATACCAAGTGATATGAAAATGACTGTCTTGGGCCTGATTCTGATCATTCTGGTTATCAACTGGGAGAGATGCCTGGCTGTGAACCTGCTGGGAGATTACTTTTGAGGCTATTTGCTTATTGATTTTCTAAAATACATGAGTAGTCATAATCATTCTTCAAAACACTACCTCCATTCTTCTAAGTATTTTTTAATAACTTAAAAAAAAAAGTTATCTGCCCACATAAAAGTCAGCAAGTTTTTGGTATTTCATTCTATAGATAAGATTTTGTGGGTCACAAGGTGAATAATATGTTCCTGAATTTTTTTTTTTTTTTCCCATGTACAGAAAGAAGAACAAGAGGAAGTGCCTCCCACATCTTAATACCTACATAGCCTGTGAGTTCTTGTGCTTAATGAAGACCAACAAAGCACTTTTTTTTCTAGATTAATATATTATGAGCCTGTACCACTCATTCCTGCACCCCTCTTGGCACATTCTGATATTTCACAAGGTTGTTTCCCAGTCAGCCACAAGCCCTGTGAATGATGATGCAGAACTTGCCCAGTTATGTGCAAGGAAGCCAAGGACCAGCAGAGGACTGACCATGTCATGCTCTGTACACACTGCTGAGCAGACACAGATTGACCAGAGCAGCATGCAGCAAAAATCCACTTTGATACCATGTGATTTAACTCAAGGCCCTGACATTTTGATATGTTAAACTGATACCAAGTAGCCTCATAATGAAGTTAAATGCCAAATCCTTGTGTAGGCAAGGCAAAAGTGTTGCCCAGGTGAGTAAAGCTGTGTATAGTTTCATTCTTTTGTAGAAGCCTCATTTGTTAAGCAGTGTCTGGACTGTGCTTTTGTCAGTAGTGCTGTTACAGCACTGTAAGCCCTTGGTATATTGTGTATTATTAGCAGAGTAGAAATGGACAAAAAGGACTAAAAAAAAGCAAAATACCTTCTGAGGACTGGGTGACTGTAGAGAAACCCAGGCATCAACCCCCCACCACCACCACCCCATTTACAACTGCTAACCACAGCTCAGACTACACTGTGCTGTGAACATCAACAGTGGTTTTCAGCTGGGCAGAAATATCTCTGTTTCAGCAGTTATGATGAGGCCTGCAGAGAGAGGAGCTTTTCCTATAGACTGATCTGATGGTCTCCTGGGGCCCTGACATGAAAGGGCAGCAGCTTCTGCTGCAGGTCTGGGCCATTGCCTTCCTGCACACATGCAGATTAAGCCTCTCCCATGTCAGCACATTTTTATTCCAGATGGTTTGAGAGGGTGGCAGTCCCTATCACATGGATGCCCATTACCTGAGGAAATTCAGGCTACCTGAGGAGGCTGCACAGTGGAGAAAAGGGAGAGGAGGGGCTGTGGGTGTGTGAGTTTTATGCTTTACATCTGGATGGCCACACTGGTGCTCCCAAAACCACTCAAGAGTGAAAGGGATGCTTCAGCAACCTTTCACTATCAGAAATGTGGATGTAATTTTCCTAGTGCAGTGAAATATTCTCATTTCCCACAGGCTGCAAAGGGGGAATACAGATTGCCCCTGGGTTTAACTGACACACTTTGTATTTGCTGGTGGTTATTTTCTTGCTAATATTCTTTAGCTTACATCAATTTCTAATTGATTTCTGATATGGAAAGCCATTTGTGTGCAGCTGTGAGTTTAAGAGGACTGCAATCCAACTGTTGTTATTTGATGGGCACACTCACAGAAAAATAATGTATGCAGAGTTAGTATGGCTTTTTCCAAATTACTTCCTTCTTCATTAGTGTTCCTGGGAAGGAGGTGTGCAGATGTAAAGCATGAGGAAGCAGCAGGCAGCTGGAGGGAAGGTATGCTGATCAGGCTGCAGTGCTGTGACATGGTTCCTAATGAGCAGAAATCAACATGCATTACTTCAGCTCACCAGATCAGTCCCCACTCTCCTGCTTGCTCTCTAACCACTCCTTCAAAAGCTTTTTCTTTTTTTTTGTTTTTTCTTTAACTGCAGGCTGCTGGAGTCTCACAGGCTTTGCATGACCACAAAAGCACTCACACAAGCACATATGCATAAGGAGCAATGAAATGATAACTGTTCCACTTTGTCATTTCAAGCTTGTAATTTAGAAGAGATTATTCATCTTGGTTTTACTTCTACAGAAGAGCAGTGGAATTTTTTTATTTTTTTTTAAATATATTTCCCCAGTTCAGAAGGTTAAGAACAATTCTGTGCCTGCAGAGGGGGGGAAAAAAACCCAAAACAACCAAACAACAGAAAAGAACAAGAGAGAAAGGCGGGTGTGGGGAGGGAAACAAAAGTCTGCCCATGTCTGGATTTCAGAGGGATGACTCCAGCAACCTCATTCTTCCCTCCTTCCCTTCCTCCCTTCCTTGCTCCCCCACCCCTTTGTGTGCTAAAGTTACAACCCAAGGACTTGGAGAAGTTTCAAAGGAGCGTCACTAATGAAGACCACATGTGCACTGCTCCTCTTGTTTCGTCCAGAACAAAGCTGAACTGTACAAACCTCCTCTCTAGTTGGGGAAAAACAGGGCTACCCCCCAAACCCTTTGATTACCCACCCACAGTTTATGAATGAGGCTTTTTCAGGTAACCACTGATTGGTATCAGAATGGTTTCAGGAGGAAATCAATCATCTTTCCAATAGAAAGCTGCAAGCAGAGAGCATGAATTTCCTTTGCCAGAACCTCAGTGGAGGCACCAAAACACCCACGTGTTTGACAAGTTTGTTCACTGCAGCATTTTTTTTGTTTGCTTTTGGGCCACCTCCTCTGCCTTGTCTCTGGAGCAGCACAAAGGCAAGTTTGTCCAAGGAGATGGGCCCCAGCAAGGCCTGCTTTCTAAGCAGCTTCAGCTGAGGAGGACACTGAGATCCAAGACCAAAGTACATAGTTTCCATTCTCTGTTCACAATTAATTGCATTTCAGAAATGACTTTCACCAAGTAATGAGCAGTGGATCCTCCCAGTGATGGTTTTATTTTATTCCTCTTCTCTGAGCTCAGCTGCCTCAATCTTTCCTCATAAGGGAGATGTTCCACACCTTTGTGGCTCTGTGCTGGACTCTTTCAAGCATTTCCCTGTCCTTGAACTGCAGGGCCCAACAATACTCCAGATGCAGCATCACCAGGGCAGAGTAGAGAGGGAGGAGATCCTCTCTTGACTTACTAACCACACCCCTTCCAATACCCCCCAGGATGCCATTGGCCTTCTTGGCCACGGGGGCACATTGCTGGCTCATGGTCATCACCAGGACCCCCAGGACCCTTTCACCTGTGCTGCTTTCCAACATATCAGTCCCCAGCCTGTACTGGCATTTCATTGAATTTCTTCCCACCCAGCTTTCCAGCCTGTCTAGGTCACACCATATGGCAGCACAGACTTCTGGCATGTCAGACAATCCTCCCAGTTTGGTATCATTAGCAAACTTGCTGAGGGTCACTCTATGCCTTTGTCCAGATCACTGATGAATATATTGATGATGATGATGAATATACTGGCCCTGGGGGACACCACAAGCCTCCAACTAGACTCCACCCACTGATCACAACTCTCTAAGCTCTTTCCTTCATGACAAACTCATGGATGATGGACCAAAGAGAAAGATAGAAGCACCCATAGACCCATCCATGGTAGCAGCCTTCATGGACAGAACCCTACTGGTCCCTCAGACAGCTGAGCACTGAGGGAATAAATAAATATGAAGAAAAAATAAAATAAGCAACTAAATCTGAACAACATCAAAGCCAGTGTGCAACTGTGGTTGCTGCTAAAATGGTACCTTTTTTATGACAGGAAGCTCTTCTGGCACCATGGCCTTATAGAGTTGTTTTTTGGTTTCCAAGAGTATAGGGGTTTGTTTCTTTAACCAATATATTCCTGTGGATGAGACTGCTAGTATTCTAAATAAAAGGGGAAGCAGGAAGTGGATTCTATGGAAAAGTGACTGCAGAGGAAAAGAAGTGACCTCTGTGTGCTGCTTAGTGAGAAAAAAAAATAATGGAAGTATTTGAAGGATCATAGGACTTTTTATAAAATCACTTTTAAGTACAAGATTAAACCATAGTATATATATGGAGTAAGATGCAGTCTACAGATGGTTGGTTGTTCATAAGTGATCTAGGGTTAACAAAGCATTCCAGGGTTTTATGAAAGCACTTTTAAACAAATAAACATTACCCTGCAGTATTTACAAGCTAAGCACTTCAACATAATCTCCATGCATGAGAACCTGAGAGGAAAATTGATTGAAAAGCTGTGATATATTCGTGGCAGTAGAGAAAAACAGATATGATAAATAATGAAAAAAAAAAAAAAGTCAAATATTAAATTTCCAATGCATTTCATCACCCAAAGTGCAGTTTGGTAATCAGTGAGGAGCACTTAAAATATTTCGATCCTGAAAATTTCCCTTTAAAGTAGTATTTGGACCTTTTTTTTTAATAGTATCTAAATGGATGAGGTTTCTTTTTCCAGCATAAAGTGACATTATCTCTGCAGACTGGGGGACTGCCATATCCTCAGCTTCTTTGAAGCCTCCTCAGGCTGCAGCCTGTTTGCCAAATAAGGCATCCTAAACATTTCTGTTGCTTCTGAATTCCTCTTCTCCTCACCAGGTTTTTCTGCTGAGTATCTTGTCTGCTTTCCAAACACATCGTGAGGTCCTTAGATCTAAACCAGCTGTGATTTCATTCAGCACTGATAAAATGAGATTAAGTGGAGCAGTGCTGTGCTCCTGGGGAAAGAAGACAGCTCTGGAGTGTGGTGGTGAACAGGAAAGCAATGGGGAGGTCCTCTGGAGTCCTTCCAACCTGGCCAAAGGGATCATCCAACCTTACCAGCCACTTTGCTCCAGGATGCAGGAATGCTGCTGCTTTGAATGGCTTTATTATGCAACAGATGTTTCATTTGCTATTAAATTCTCCCTCATTTTTAAGCTTGACCTAAGTATCCTGTTTTCCACAGCCACTTGAGGCAGTGGGGATGTTACTTCTATGAGGCCAACACCAGGCATGGCTGCACTGGCTGCCCAGTGATGTGGACACCAGTCTCATAAGTGGAGTCCCAGCATGAATTACTGCCTCTCCCATGCTTCCTCTGGGCCACTTTATAGAGAGGAATGAACAAGCCATTGACTGACTCCACAATCTGTTGGATGTGTCAAAATTAACCTTCACTCTTAAGAGAGATGTAGACAAATTAGCAGTGATGCTTTAGGTATTGCAATTTCTCTCCTGTTACACATCACCAGCAGTGCCTGGCACAGATGCAGAGGCCATTGCAATGCACATATGTAAATGGATTTCCCACAGCCACAGTAGGTACAGACACAGTGGCAGTAAGCACATTTATTTGAAAACATCTTTTTTTGTGAAGGGGGAGAGCTCATAGTACCAAACACCAAATGATCCTTTCCTTTTGCTCCTGCAATAGTAATAAGCAAGAGCTGTGAAGTGTGAAAGCATTTTACATCTTTAAAGGCAAACTTTCTTACAGCAGTATCAGCTATGGAAGCAGCCCAGTTGATTCATACAGTGGTAACATTTTAAGTGAGGATTAGCTCTGAAGCACCAGTATCTATTTGATGGCATTGCAACCAATTTATTTTTAGGCAATCCTTTCTATCTCTTTCCTCATATCTCTCAATAGCATTCCCCTATCTCTTCAAAACCATGGTACTGACTCAGTCTGTTTGGAGACAGAAAGCTATTTTGAATTACAGATTCAATTCCTGTTAACTCAAAAGAGAAATAAAATGCAGAAAACAAAAGCATTCCTTGTTCCAGAAGTAACTAACAGGCAAATATCATTAAGAAAAGGATGGAATTTATTCACAAGCTTTTAAATTATTATTTTTTTTTCATAGCTGAGGTTTATCTCTGCTTGTATTTTCTATCAGATGCTGCCATGAAGACAAGTGAATCTGAATGTGCTTTTCAGCAGTGGTGTAATCCAGCTTTGTTCTTGGCTGGGACATCAGAAAGGTGCCTGAGCAGGGCTTGTGTGTCCTCCCATCCTCACTGAGGCACCTGCAGGATCTCTGCCATCAAAATGAGACCAGCTCTCCCTTCCTCACCCATTTGGCCAGAAGAGGAGTAATATATTTATAGCTGTCTGGGTTTCTCCTCTTTACACATTATATCTTTCTTGTACCTGTGTTTTCTTATGGTATAAGCAGGAAGGAAATAGCCAATAGGAAATCTCTTGTCCCATCCAAGAGAAGGTTTTCTTACAGAGGATCTGACCACCCAAGCCTCCCTGTGCCAGCCTCATCCCTCTGCTTCAGGAGTCTTCCCTGTGCAGATTTCAGTCTCATCCATATACATACCAGAAATGCTTCAAAGAGTGACTGCTCCTTCCTACCTCCTCAGCAGAAAAACTCCTCTCCAGGGAACAGGAATTTCATGTGTGATAATTTAGCTGTCTTCCACCAGCCTTTGGGATTGATTATCAAGTATAGCAAGTGCTCTCTCCAATGCCAGTGTTCTCATTGCCTTCCTACCCTCCAGCACTGAATTTGTTCAGGGGTTTCAAGTAACTCCTTGTGCTGCATCTCCACTACCAAGGAAAATGAAGGGGTTTGATCAAGCAAGGATTTTTAAGCCACAGATCATATCCTGTGCTGAAAATAGGCTTTTGTTCTGTAAAATGCACGTCAAGGTGGTCACCCTAAAAAGAAACAGTGCTGCACATTTTTCTTCTTGATTGCAGCTAATTGTACTTGAAAAGCTAAATTAAACAGGGACAAGGGGCAGAGGAAGATGATGGACAGACTCATTGTCAAGCCAGCTCTCTAACAAGATTGAGCAGTTGCTGGAGGAGTTGCCAAATGAAGACTGGCCCAATGAAAAGTGCTGGAGAGAGACCCTCCCCAGCCCCTTCCCCATAAGCAGGAGGTTGTGTAATGCTGGAGGTGGGTAGGGAGAGAACATGACAGCAAGAGAGGAGCCTTGAATGGTTGAGGTGAGCCCTTGAAAAGCAGACTCATTTTTAATGGTCTTCAAGGCTCCCTTTAG
Organism: Corythornis vintsioides; assembly: GCA_025447755.1. NCBI lineage: Eukaryota > Metazoa > Chordata > Aves > Coraciiformes > Alcedinidae > Corythornis > Corythornis vintsioides. Next base: position 22,356 of record JAOEGS010013660.1, on the reverse strand, counting down.
CAAGTTTATAGAGATATTTCTACAAGAACAGGAGCTGATCTGGGGATTTCTTTAGCAGATGCTTATTTAAAAATCAACCTTTGTCCTTCCTTACTCTGAATTTGAATGGAGCCATTTATTAGTGTTTCTGTTTAACAGAATGGAGTTTGATTTTTAATTCTTTTGCAGCAAGGTGACATACACAATAAATACAGATAAGGTTGTAACAAAAACTTGACATTGAAAATTGAAGAGCTCAGCATTTCTTTGGTGTGCATATTAAGCAAGGGATACTTGCAGTGCATTGTAAAAGGAAGGAGCATTCATTTCAACAGTTGAAATAACTTTAGAAAAGCAGGTATTTTTGCTCATCTTTTTGTCCAGATTCTTATGCTTATTTACAGCTATTTTCAGAAAAAAAACCAAACCAAACAAGTATATGAAGCAGTGTCTGAGCCTGCATAGGGGTGTTTGGTTTGTTTGAGTGTAAAGTTATTAATCTGATCAGAAGGCATCTGTAAATCTCTAGCTAAACTTCCATGTAGGTGTAAGGCCAATACAATTGCTATTCTGAATTGTATGATATTGCTTTAAAATTAATAATTAATATGGTTACTTGTTCTATTTTCTTAAAGCTTGTTATCATTACATTTTTAAGTGCAGTAACTTAAGACCAGATCAATAAACTGTGTAAGTACAAATATTCCCATCACAGAACATAACCTAGACTGAACTCTATAATTTTAAATGGAAAATATGAATGTTGTCTTCAAATGCCCCTACTGAGATGGTAATGGGGAGGGGGACTGTGCTGTTTGTTCTAGATTCCATCACATCTGAAAATTAGTTCTGATTTAGATAGTGATCATTGAATATTAGGTTAAATTTCAAGCTTCCCACTTCTTTCTTAGCTGACCTTTCTCTCTGTGGGGTTTGAGTCAGACTGCTCTTTCCTTCCCAACCCTTTCCTCCCACAGTCAAAATTCTGCAAGGCCAATTTTGGACCCGTGTAGCTCCTATGAAGCCTCTTCTAATAGATGACTCTGGCTGAGAATCTAATAGCTGTAGTTCTGTAAGACAGAGCAAGTCTTCATTATATGGGATAAGAAATTCTAAGTCTGATCCAACCCAGGGATCAGCTGAGAAGATGCTCTTTTGACTCTTGAGCATGTATGTTAGTGTAGAAAGAACTGCACAATTGCCACAGAGTGATGTGAGCATGCTGGTTGACTTTAATGCTGCTCCAAGAGATATGTTACCTGTTCAGATCCTTCCTCCACCTCAGCCCAGCCAGGTCAGGAGGAAGCAGCACCAGTGCTGCTCAGATGGCTGCTGCCAGGAGGAGGGAAGGACAGCAGAGTCAAAAGTGGCAGGGAAAATGTTTACAGATCCTGGCTTGACACAGCTCAGGAACTTCTCTGACTGGGATTTCTAGAGTGTGTGGGAGTGGGAACACTCTGTACAGTCTATATGGGCCCCCAGACCTCTCTTTCTGGCAAGGCAGTGAAGGAAGACCGTCTGAGGTAGGTTGGGCCCTTCCCATAGATTTTCTACGGGGCAGAGGGGATCTAGGGTGCAGCATTGAACTGATGTACGTAGCCTGCCCTCTTGAATTGGAATTAAAACCTTATTTGAGATCCAATTTAGAGTGTGACGAAAGAAAGAAAAAAACCAAGTGAGAAGCAGTCTCTGTCAGCCCCTCCATTTGCTCTGGCTGGGTTATACCTGTTTGCATGCAAATGCTGGCCCTGTCACTCCAGCCAGCGGGCCTGAATGGGGGCAGCATTCCTCTGGACCCAAGGCATGAGGGTGGGGTTTGATCAGCCAAGGGAGAAAAATGTCAACATCTGTCTGTCACTGCACGGCAAATGGCCAATTATCTTTTTTTTTTTCTTTTTTCTTTTCCCTGCCTCCCTAAGCTGCAGTCAGACAAAGCCACCGAGCTCCCAGCTTTGTCGCCTGCGCCATTTCCCACCAAGCGCTCCACCTCTGATATGCTAATGACAAAACCCAACGGTTTTGTGCAGCTGAAAAGGAGCTTTGGGCACATTCACTGGGTCAACAATCCCAACTGCTGTGCTGGGGGCTCAGCCCTGCTCTGCCAGAACCCAGTGCCAAGGGACTTTCCTCCCCCACACTGATCCTTTTGAAAATATAAATAAATAAATAGAGGAATTAACCATCTGTCTTGGTGCCCAGAAACTTAGTTGAACAAAGTCTGACTGGATATACTCCACTCAAATATTTTCTGGACTGACAAACCAGGCTGGGCTCTCCAGTGAGAATCTCTGCCTCACTAGATGCAAAGTGTGAGCTGAGAGAGAGCTGTCTCCTCTCCAGACAGAGCAGCTAGGTGGTACAGAAGTACTTCTGTGTTTATACAGTTGGCTTTGCAGGCATTAGAGCAAAAGTAACACTGACAAACAGCCTTTTGTTTAGAAAATAAACGCTGTCATACATGCGATGCCGGCTACAGAAAGCAAACTCGATGACTTAATCCCATCTATTGTGTAGTAATAGTAATGCACTTAAGTAGTAATTCTGGATCTGGTTGAAGAATAATTACGGAGTTTATTGGGTGACAAATTTCCCATTCACTGGTGTTGTGGAATTGCCAGGGGAAATGGGTTATTGAGCCCGAGACAAGGTGCTCATAAGTCTGTGACAAATTTATTTTGATGTATTTAGAGTTTATAATTAGTCACCTGAACAATCTGTGTATGCTATGAATGATATTCCACTCCTTTTACTGATGCTCTATAATACCATTATTGCTTTATAAAAAAACCCAGTGTGCTGGCAGGTTCATTGATGGCAAAATTTGAAGCAGTTTTGCAAGCAAGCTTATGTTTATAAGCATGGTATTGTGCCATAATTCCTCAAAAGAACTGTGACACATACAGGTATGTTGGCTGCAAGCACCCTATAAAAAGCTACTGGACATAAAGCCCCATGACACGAGGTAAAAGCTGAAGAAATTTAAAAGCTGAATAAACAAAGCTGAGTAGTAAACAGTGCTATAACAAACACTGACTTTTGTCTGAGCTTGCTTTATTCTCATCTTAATATGTGAGCAGTAAAAGAAAAGTGAATTGTCTGGATCTAGAACCAACTCACCATAAAGACTCATTCATATAGAGGAGAATTAGCAAGATGAACATTTTCTTCTCATTTTTGAAGGAGATCTTCAGCTTTCCCTGTTCTGTCTGTGCTGGGAGGCACTTACATGTCACCTCTGCCACAGTCTTGGAGCTCTTCTTGTGTGTTTACGTTGACTCCCACCACTGCACATCCCCACAGGAGTGTTCTCCCTGACCCTGGGAAGTGCTGTCTGCAGAGCCTTCTGCTGCTTTCCAGGGAAGGGCTGTTATAAAAAGCATGCACAGCATGAAGTAGGAAGCAGATGCAGGCTTGCTCTGCACGCTCCTCTCTAGTTCCTGGCATATGGTGGATGGTTAAAAAAAAAAAAAAAAAAAAAGGATCTGAATGGTGTGAAAATCTATTCATCCTGTATCACAGAGAATAAATTATTTCTTTTTGGTCAAATGCTGCATGTTGTCCTGGCTGCACCCGCCTGTGCTGTTATGAAGGAATGCTTTAGATTTGCAGGCTGTACAGATCAGAACAACCCTCTGTGCTGACCTTCTGCATGACAGAGGCCTAAGATTTTTTCCTTCAAACCCTTTTTTTTTCCATCCAAACCATAGTTTCTATTTGTGCTTGTAGCTCTAATGAAAGAAACCCAAGTAATAAAAGGACAGAAAATCCAATGCAACTCTAAGTACTCTGCCCCCAGTGCCTTCTTGTTACCTGTGTTGGAAGACTTGCTTTATTTGTGATCTAACATTGTCTATCTTCATATTCTAGGAGCTAACTACATTAATGCCTGGGTTCACAGTTCCTGCAGCTCCCCTGTCCCACAACTTCTCTCCAGGTCCCCAAAGCCATGAAGCAGCTGCCCATTGCCAGGAGTGTGTGATAACCAATGAATACCCTTCTGGGCATGTGAGAGATCCCATGGGGCAAGCAGGACTTGAAAAACTGGGCTCTAACCTCAGTCCTCTCCCATTCCCCTTAACTCTGCACCTCCTAACTTCATCTGCAGAACTCTATTTTTTAATGTCCTAAATAGACTCAATTTTATTTAATCTCTCTGGCACACTTCCAGGAATCACTTTCCTAGTTCTTCCCTGATTTTTTTTTTAGTTTGCCAGCAGCCTTTTTAAAGCCCAGGAACTGGATTGAGACAGACGCTGTACAATTGTGCTAAAAAGAGATGGAAAAACCACATTCAAATTAAGCTCAAATTTCATATTTAATTTTAATGAGTTATTTGGCTTGTGTGACTCTTACTACATAAAACTGAGGGGTTTTTAGTGTTGCCAAGTCTTTAGTCTTTGCCAGTCTCTCAAGGATTCAGGCACATTGCCTCACACACCATATACTACCTCAAAACACATGACCAAGATAATTAGTTAATGGCATATAATGAACTTTCACACCAATACAATAAAATCACAACTGTCCCTGGTAAATATTATATGCATTTCTTCCCCCTTGCACTTGCACCCCAAAGAACAGCTCTTATAGCAGTGGGCTTTGTTGTACCAAAAGCTGGAGCAGATCCATCATATCTTGTGAATCTTTCTCTTTTAACTAGCCCTTGGTGTGTATGCCACAATCTTTGGCTGACCAAACTACATCCACTATTTTGTTTGTAACTGTAATAATTCTAATTACAGCCTTACAAAAAAAACCCAAACAATTTTTCTTCCTTTCTGTAGTTTTAGAGGACTAATAGGTGGGGAACAGGATGCATACAAACATGTATGTATACATATGTGTACACACACATACGTGTACATTTCCATCAAATAAATTAGAAATATAACCCAAATATGGAGAACAGCTGAAATAAAATAACAGATCTATTGGCACAAAGTCATATATTAGATGCTGAAGTCAGTCACACTGCACCAGCAATAAGCTGAAAGCAAAATAAAGCAATAAATATACAATCTTCTATATTTTTTTCCTGCTTAATGCAGACTGCAAGTGTCTTTAAACTGTTCAACCCACTTTGAAATCTGAAGTAGCAGCATACATTTGATTGTGGTGTGAAATAAGGCATAACACTTCAAAATGAGAATGTGTAGTAATTTCAGAAGCCTGCTTTTCCTTTTGTAGATTAGACATAATACCAGGCTTCAGTCCAATTTCCATTTTAGTGGATATTGGGAAGTGGAGAGGAAATGTTTATTTTAGCAACTGGGCAAATCAGATTTATTTTTGCTTAAAATACAGAGGCTCTGAGAAGGAAGAAATTGCACACCTGATGATGTGAAGTCTCCCTCAAACAGCTTTTTGCTGTGCTTATCCCTACAGATATCAATTGCTAAAAGAGCAGATGGCCCAAATATATAAACTTTATTATAGGTAACAGAAGAGGAGCTGTAGCAGATGAGAACATGCAGTGCCCATGTTTTTGTAAATGGTCCAGTGGTATCTTTAAAAGATGAAGAGGAAAGTTCTGGCTTGTGCTGGGAAAGCTGACAGAGCCCAGAGGTTTAGGTGTAATTCACACCATCAGGTGCAGCCTGAAGTAATCTTACTTGATGATGTCTCATGATTCTTGGCTGTGAATAATAGATGGAACTGTTAGAAGAGAAAGGACAACTTGTGCTATTAACTCTTCTATATTGGCAATTTAGTCTGCTTTCTTTTCTCTTATCAAGACTCTTTTTCCTGCATGGTTTGTGAAATATACAGAATATTCATATATTCTGCTCTCCATTATGAGTGCTCCAATTGCCAGCTCTACACAAACCTGCACCAAGATGTGTGATGTGTTCAAGGGCTGTTAAATGTCTGGTAACTGAACCAAAAGCATTTCAGTCACGTGGTGCTGACAAGCTCCACTCATGTGTAGTACATGCTTTTTCTTAGCTCAAAACAGATGTCATTTCCCTTGACAGATCCTTCTCTGAATTCCTCAGAGTAAAGTTGGGTAAAATTTAGGTGGTTTTTTTTTGTTAGTTTGATTTTTGGTTGGTTGGGTTGGTTTTTGTTTGTTTGTGGGGTTGATTTTTGTTGCTGTTGTTTGGTTTGCTTTTTTAATTTTTCAGTTGGTTGGTTTTTTGTTTGTTTTGTTCTTTTTTGAGGGGATGTAGTGGGTATGTTTAAATAGCTTCAAGTTAATAAGCATGTTCCCAAACTGAATGGGAGACATGAAAGGCAGCAAATAGATGTTTCTGAGTTATTGATCTCCTTGCTCTCCAAAATGAATTATTTTGAATAGCTGTTCTCAGGGCCCTGGCTTTAATGAGAAACACTGCTGTGGCCACATTGCCCTTTTCTATAATGCCAAGGTGCTGCAGCTGAATACCACTTAGGACTGGGGATGTCATCTTTCTCATGACTTTATGCCTCTGATACTCAGCATCTTTCTTGCAATGTTATTCAGATGGACTCGATAATATCAAAAATCTCATGTGTCTTGGCTTATCTGGCTGCATGTCAGACTTCTTTTGAGCACTGATGCAGAGAGAAATGAGTGTATGGCAGCATTCTGCTGAACCAGGATGCTGGGTCATTAAAGGAAACTGTGGTTTTAAATGGTTGACAGGAAAACTATCTGAGAGATGGAATTGTCATCTATTTGCATTGTGTATAATGCTTTTTACACAAAGAAGGAAGGTTAGACTGCAGCAAGCATGCCATACTGAAGTAGAAAAAAAAATCTTAATTTATCAACTAAAATTCTGACATGCCTGGGGAAAAGGACATTTTCCAACAAAAGAAATTAGTCCTGCATCTTTAGCTCATATTTCACTTTGCCTTAAAAGGAAACAGATCCTGTTTTGAATTAAATTGTAGGATTATCTGCATGTGTTTTGTTTGTATGGGATTAATAACAGAAAGAACTGGGGGAGAACATGGAGGGGTTAAATATATTTCTGTCTGCCAATACTTATGCTGGTAGGCAGTTTAGAAAAATTGGCTTTATACTTGCTCAGTGTGTCTGTAAAATTCCTTCTTCTCTTGTTTATAGATTCCCTTTGAAATATGGGCCCATGAAGGGCTCTTGTATCTATCTCCACTAAGTCAGTAGAATTACCATCTACAATAAAGGGCAGTCTCTTCTCATTGTGACTCATTGCTATGACGACTGATGTGGATTCACTTGCAGGACAGACCAGCTGTGGATGACTGTGCACAAAAAGCATGAAATACAGAAAAAGTGCTCTGTGGTGAGCTTCACTGCTGGCCCATGTCTGTCCTGCCACTGCTGCTTTCAATGCTCAGCATCCACAGGAGGCAGGGACCAGCTAAACCTACATCTTGACCAAATGCCCTCTCTTGTTTCCCTGAAATATGAATCTCAAAAGCATCAAAAATATTGCAATGACATCTCTTTCCTGTCCTTCAGAAGCAATGGCCTTTGAAAATGGCACTGCCAAAATAAATGAGCTGATACCCTGGATTGTGAATCATCATGTGGATGCTGCTGTATTGTATCCTCACTTAGATTTATTGATTTGGTTGTAAAGATTTACTGGAAAACCAAGCTGAGAAGTCCAGCTGAATGCCTGGAGAGAGAAAGGCATAATATATGGAGGAGGATGCTGAACTTGTTATCCAAGTTTAAAATAACCTTAATACATTCAGGATACAACACTCCTGGAAGGATCATATTCACAGCTAATAACTGGTGTTACCAAGTTTTAAAAAGTATTCCTCCTCCACATAAAACATCTCCAAAGGTGATGACCATGTTAGAAACTTGGATTGATTTTATAAGAGGCAGTGCAGGTGAGTCAGACTGTTCCCATTACAGCTCAAACTTAAAATAGCTTGCTGTAAATAATCTTTTATGCTTAATAAAAGCTCATACAATTCCTGATAATTAATTCGTCACCCACACTGACATTCAAATGGCTGATGTCATTTATAGAGTTGTCTGGTTCACTGTGAGGATGTGTCCAGATAAATTATTGAGGACTGATGTGTTTGAGAGAACTGTTTATGTTCTCAGGGCCAAATTCATTGCTTGTGTACACTGACCTATTTCCTTCAATTTCTGAACACAAATAGTTTAACTGAAAGTGTTACAGCAGGCCTGTGAGGTCCCTTTTGAAGAGGCAAAATCAGTTGGTCTAAAGGTCACATCCTGCATCCCAGCCCTCCAGGTGTTAGGATGAACCCAACGGCAGCTCCCAGTGGAACAGGGAAAACCAACCCTACCATTCCCTTTTCCCCTGTTTTTAGTGCAATTGTCTGTCATTAAAGGTTAATTCCTTCAGTCATGGGCTTTCAGAAAACAGCAGAGGATATGATCTTTCAGTATCTCTGCACTCCCAAACACCCTGGAAGGAGTTTGCAGCTTCTTTGCATCTTACAGATGTAAGAGACACCAGAAATGACATGGAAATCCCTGGAGATTTCTTGCTTCTGCAAGTATTCATGATTTGCACCACACTAGTGACACAGGCTGCAGCACAGCTCTTCTCTGTCAAGCTTGCAGGATGAACTGGTAAGACAGAAGAAGAGGATGAAGATAACCATGATTATTTGGCAGGACCAAAACAAAGGTGAGACAAGAGCACCACTTTAATGTTTACTTTAGAGTTCTCTAAGGAAACCTTAAAAAACATCCTGCCCTCTTGTATGCCTCCATTTTTACTTGCAGGGGAGGAGAAGGAGGAAGATGTAGTTCCTTCTGCAGCATCCACCCTGCTCACCTAGCACATACCAAAGTGGTGGTGGTAATATCATCTTCTCCATCACTGTGACTGTCCACTGCCCCAGCCTGTCACCAAAAGCAGGTAAATAGGCACAAACAGAATCTAAATAAACCATGAACTCAAACCATGAACACTTCCTTTTCTTTCTGCTATTATTATTATTATTATTATTATTATTATTGTAACCTTATTGAGAAAAACCTGTCCAGTTAGAAAGGGAGATGCAGGTAAGTCATTGAGATGCATCCAGCCAGCACAGCAGCTTCAGCCACTTTGTAGCTGATTTCCTCACTGGGGGGAAACAGATATCTGTACTCATAGCATCTACTGCCAAAACTAAGGAAAATCAACTTGTTTCTTCACAGCTATTGTGCCCTTCTGGGGGAGTGTGAAGTGTATTTACTCTGTGGGGAGAGTAAAAGCTGGGGAGGTGGCAGACATGAGAAAGTTCTCTTCCTGGATGTGTCAGGAAGACTCATTTTCTTTGTAGAAACAAGTAAGAAATGCTATAGTAGGAAGAGCAGCTACTAGGACTGTGGCAGAAGAGGATCAGTCACTCAGATGAACCATAACTGGGACATGTGGGCATGGAGGACAAAGGACATTTGCCCTTGTAGTAGCAATGAATTAATGGGTACAATAAATTTATGTCTTGCAGTCACCTCTGGAGGAGGAAAGTGTCAGCAACAACAATAAAGAGTCATGACAAAACCCATCCAGAGGAGACCACATCACTGGCACCCATTCCTGGGAATTATCTGCAGCTGTACTTCCAACTGGTGGTGGGTTCTACAACCAGGAGGTCCTTTCAAGAATTCAGAATGGAGGTAATACTCAAGCATGAACCTGAGAGATTAAAATGTCTGAAATAATAATAAAAGTGTATGTGCAAGTAAACAAATGTAGATGTGGTTGTAGATTTGAGGAGTATTCTAGACAAATGTGTCATTTTCTTTGAATAATATGGGAAACATCAAATACAAAAGTGAAGACATTTCAGAAACTTGAGTCTCACCTGGATATTCTGCTCCTTCATAGCCTTTTTTCTTGTGCTCACTACAATTGTCTTCAACTATTATTAAGGCACATCTAGGGGTGTCCTTTGATATTTTATTTTTTCTCATCTTACAATAACAGCTCCTTCCTTGTCTCTGGAGTGGCCTTTATGCTTTGTTGTGTAGTGGTTCTTCATCAGCCTGGGGAGGGTTGCACACACCCAACTCCCAGATGCAATCTCATGTGCTGACCACTGCAATCAATCCATTTGCCTGACCCTGCTCTCTGTCATATTATAAAGCTTCTAAAACAATTTCTGAACCCTTCACTGTCTTGAACACCCTTGGCTGTCTGCAAATCAGACCTTGGTGTTTTTCTGAATATGCTTATCAAGAGGTGAGTCAGAGTGGAAATAGATACTTTTCTTCCTTAAGGTGCCTTGTTGCAGCACCTCTTCCCACAAGTGAAGTTCATAATGTCCCAGTGCACACGTAGCATGTGGATGTGAGTGCACTGCAGTGGTGGGCTGTGCCCCAGGGACAATGTCTTGGGTGTGTAGATTGAGATGCATCAGATGCCAGACTGTTTTTCTGAACCTGTAGGTGAGGATGCTGCAAGATGAAAAAGAAGATTGGTGTGTTAAATATTTAACTATGTTTCTTAAATAGGGATGGATATTATTTGAATAGGCCTTTTATTTTGCTGCAGTTAATTACTGATAGACTATTGAAACTAGTTAGTTTCCATCCCTTAACGGGGATGGAAAGCCTTTATCAGAGAGGATATGCTGTTTCTCTCACACAAATGCATTTTTCATTGGCTTCACAAGATCCTGTGTGTGCTTTACAAGGGACAGCAAAGATCCTGACTTGCCCAAGACTCCTGTTTGGATGTCTGTATTTAGTTAGGGGAAAAAAATCTTTAATTCAGAGCCAGTCCCAGGGAATCACAGTCACAGAGCTGGGGTGTGTGCACAGCATCTCACACCAGGTTCAGCATGTTCAGCAGAGCTCCCTGGGGGGCACTGGTGGTGATATCCCTTCTGGGTCTGCTCCCCAACACCCCGTGGTTTCCACAAGATCACCGACAGCAGCATATTTAAGTGCACGCTTAAAAATAAGGATAATTTCAAGGGGTTTTCTGAAACAGGTTTTAGGAACTCTGTCTCTCCCATGTTCCTCATTAAAGAAGATGTGATTTTACCTCTGGTTGCAGACATATTCTTTTACAATTGGAAGAGGAAAGGGAAATCAATGAGGAGTGGAATGACTGCAGGGTGAGCTGCACATGGGCGAGGTCTGCGACAGGGAGGCTGGAGGAAAAGCTGCAGCTATTTTGAGACACTGTTTTATTTCCACCACACACAGAGTTGGAAAAAATAAACATTCTTATTTAATCAAGAGGTTGAGTGTTCCTCTGTTCTAAGCCTACATCACATTTGTGAGAGTAGGATGGCAGAGATGGATGATTAGCCACTTGCTCCAAAGCAGCCTCTGCGGGAATGCACCGTGTTCCCATATTCCACTGCTGAGACACCTGTCATCTGGCTATTGATTTTTCTTTTGTTTGTCAAAGGCACGGTTTATGTATGGGAACCAACCCTCTCATCCCTACAGGAAAAAAAAAGAACAATGACCGTGTGTTTCTAATGAGCTTTCAATGAAAATCCTGAGTGCCCAATGAGGTGCTTCTTATCACTGCAGCCTGTGCAGCAGCAGCGTGCACAGTGCAGCACAGGGGGAGGTGGGGGTGCTCCATGGAGCAGGGTGCTGTTGACCCTGGAAGCTCCCCTCACTGGGGGGCTTCACAGGCAGTTCATAAACCTCTCCACAGTGAGCAGGCTGCAGCATGTTGCCTTACCTGACTGCTGGACTCTGTCTGTCCACCCATGTTCCCTTCATAGAAACAGAAGGTGCAGCTGCCCTTGCCTGCAGGACTGGCTCCAGTCTCCCAGGTACATCCCAGTCTCTCTTGGAGTGAGTTCTGGAGTTCTGGAGTGCCTGATGTAGTTAAGAGATGTGGATATCTTAACAAAGCCTGCACAGATTTCCTTGTTTCAGTTTCCTCCATGGGCCAGAGCTTTTATCATGCTGAATGTAAAGCCCTATTTCTCCCTCCTTTCTCTGACTTCTCCTTTGTGTCTTGCTGACTACTGCAAGAAAAGTCTTTGCTGCTGCTGTTTTGTTGGGTTTTTTTCCCCCTCTCTCATTCAAAAACACTTAATTTCCTTTCTAATCTCTTATCAGGTGTATACCTAATCAGCTTCATCAAGCAATGCTTTTGCCCAGCAAAGCATTGTCTGGCTACAATCTGCCTGGTGCTTAGAGCTGAAAAACTGTCTTCCCTTAAGATGGAAACCCTAGCTCTGGCCAGAGGTGTGCCATATAAACGGATGCTCATAAAAGTTTAATGATCTCATTAGTAGTTGTTTGCAGACTGCAAAAGTGAGCACTTTCACCTCCTGTGAGATACAGATCTAAGCAAAAGAAACAGGGAAAGGCAAAAGGAGACTCATTTCCAAGATAACAGCCCAGTCTGGGGATAGATGAACTGCCCTCAGCAGACAGCAGCAGACACTGATGATTGTAGAGGGTTTTTTTTTTGCATTGCCAAATCTGTAGTCCTCTGAACCTGTATATAAATCCTTGTATATTGTAGGAGGTCAGTAGGAATACACAACACAATGAAGAATATATATTTCTCCAGTTTCAGATGACAGCAAAATGACTGCAGGTCTTCTGAAACCTCACAGATGTTTGACCTTCATATTAGACTCACTGAGGATGAGTCTAAAAATGACTTCCACAGTGAGAAAACTGTCCTTAGGCTGGACTGTGAAACATAAACATCAAACCCATTACAAATATTAATAATTGCATATTTTTACACTACATGTAACACCTGTTTGACTGGTGTGGAACACAGTGTACTAAATTCCATTAGTATGCTAGCTGCTATCCTAAAAGGCAAAAGGACAGTCAATATCCCATAGTTTTGCAGCTAAATTAAGCGTTTAGAGGAAAGGGTCAATAGGTGTCTTTATCCAAGGCAGGCCTTATGATCTCCACAGTCTGCCAGTCTCAGTTATGCTGTTTAGTGTATAAGGCAGAATACAGCCTTCTGCAGAGAACAACAAAACAACAACAAAATAACCCCAACCAACCCAAAAAAACCCAAACAGAAACCCCAAATAAAACAACAACAAAAACCTCCAAGCAAAAACAAACCACAAAATAAGTTAGTAAATTTCTATGTGATGGGTTGTGTGGGAACTCAGACTAAATTATTATAGAGGTTTCTGGTGGTCGGACTTGGTTGTGGGTTGGTGAACCTGGAAGTGAATTGTGAATGTAGCACTGGAGGGAGAAACCAGGATGTTGGCTTAGAAAAGACATTGAAATGTTTGAAGAGATGCAGCCTCCAGCTACACCTCTAAATCCTTTGAAGATCATGCTTCAGCTGCTACTTGCAGTATCAGTTACTAAGCATATACACACATGGCATGTAAATGGCACACATGGACACTCACCTTCCTTCCCTCATATAACAGATGAAGGAAGCTCCCAAACCAGCCCACATGCCATTACTTTTCTAAATATAGAATTTTTGTGAGCAATGAGAGAGAAGGCAGATAACAGCTTCCCTTGTAAGAAACCTTGAACAGCTAAGCAGCTTGATTAATTACTTGGGGATTTCCCTCGGGCTGTTGCTAAGGTAACAGGAGTAGAAGTGTTTAAAGATGGCTGAGTATGCTGTATGCACTGGGGATATTCTTTTATACAGTCTCAGTGTGGAAAATAAAAGATATGTGCACGTGTCCATGTACCCATGAAAGTGAAGAGCCCACACAGTCTTATGAATCCTCAGATGCATCTGCTGAACAGAGAAGAAAAATCTGCTTTGCCTTTCAGGGGGACATTTGAGAGCATTTCATTACACGAGACAAGAATCATCTTGAGTGATGCTCGGGACAGAATTTTATCAATGTCAATACTCAAGTTAGTTAACACAGAACATGAATGTAATTAGAGATTTTGGGCCCTTATCAGCCAGAGAAACTTCTCCTCTAACTGATTGACTTGCATTCTTAGGAAAAGAGAGAGTAAGACAAAACTAAGCAAACCCATAGCTCACAAGATAAGAACTTGTTCTGAGTTTAATGACTAACCTGTAGTGATCTGAGTTCCTCCAATACCCAATGAGATTATTTTTTCTTCTTATCTGACACCCCTCTTCTCCCCAGAGCTTTTGCACATACCTCACAGCTGCCTCCACTTCTGACAAATGGCTCAGCCCAGATCCTGCAGCTCTTCTCAACTTTTCCAGCTGAGACAACCCAAAGTCTTGAAAGGAGTTGTGCTGACTTGGTAATTTTTTTTTTATTTGTAGAGATTCATTTTCCCAGCAGTAACCAACCACAAGAAGAAACTCTTAAGATTCCAAAAGGACCAACTCAAAAATGTCACACTTGCAGAGTTTTTGCTATGAGATGCTGAATATCCACAGATCTCACCTGGTATCCTCACAAGATGCTCAAACTGTGGTTTACTGAGGAAAGGTTGAGCAAAACAATATCTGAAACAAAAGGCTCAGTGTGTTTTGGAGAGTTTAATATTTGTCAATATGCTTTGGAAATGTAGTCACAACGTTGCTTTGTGCATCTGTATGTTCCTCCCAGAATTATTTCTTATAGATTGTTGTTGAGTTCTGTGTATTTCTGGCAAAATATGACTACTGTTGCTCTGCTGAGCCAGTGGATACCTTTAACCTATGTTTTTTATAGTGCTGCTATCATATCATATATCACATAACCCAGATAGCTCATTATAGTACAGCAAAAGAAAGGTTCTTGGGCTCCCTGTTTCTATACCTTCATAAATTACCCACTTCAGGGATATTTAGGAGATCTGTACCTTACTAACAAGAAGTTATCACAATGGTTTTGAAGCATCTGTCTGCTCAGGTGTGGCACATGATCAAGAAGGAGAAGTGTAACTGTCTTACAACCCTTTTCCCACACCAGGCATTTCTCTTTTATACTCTTTAAAATTTGACAGGACAAAGCTCTGCAGGAAGGATAGAGCAGTGAGAGTTTCATCCTCTCTTTCAGCTTCACTTCCCTTGGGTGCAATTTTTTTCTTTTTTTCATTGAGCAATCCTCGCTCGAGTGATCTCGCTTTTCTCTGCTGAGAATCAGCAAAGATATTTCAACAAGTGAATCACAGGGAACAGGCAGCAGATGATTTTTTAATCTCTTGGGAAAAGGAGGAAAGCAGAATGTTGTCTGCAGCAGTTTCGTGTACTGCAGCAGCAAATCTCAGCCTCTAATCCAGCAGCACCTCAAAAGGCTACAGACAGTTCTACCTCCCTCTGGTTCCAATGTTGGATGTACAACTCCTGCCAAGAGCAGCAACACTCTGGAGGGTGATGCCCTGCAGGAAGGTGTGAACCAGTCCCTTGCCTCACATCTGCTGTCCCCACTGGGGCTCTCCACACATGGAGGCAAGACAGCCCTTCCCACTAATCTCACAGCCTGCAGTTTAGCAAGAGGTCATATGGACATCTCTGGCCATCTCAATTCCCACACGGGGATTACCATGAGAACATGTTAAAAAACAATACACAGTTTCTAGGACTTTATTTGCATTCTTTGAAGGCAAATACACTGAGTTTTTGCTTAACTTATCCAAGTGCATGGCAAGAGGGGTCTGTAAAATGCATGGAGTGGTCAGGCAAGGAGGCACTTCTATCAATGTAAACCCTGGGATGGCCAGGCTGGGACATGTTGTGGGGTAAAATGAAAACAACCCTCTTCTCTGCATCTTCCAGCTGTGCTACCATCATGAAGGATGACTTCTAGCAACTTTTTCTGGGGTGTTTTCCAATGTTACAGTTCCCAGTTTCCCAGCACACACATGCAGAGCTGGTGGAGCCCACACACAAGTGCAGGCAATATCAAGAAGGATGAAGTGCTGGACTTTTTAACTGCCTCTATTGTTTGCTTCCTAACCTTGAGTCAGAACCTCAAGATAAAGAAAAAACACCCCATTGATGAGCCCAGAATAATCCTCAAAGGAGCTCCAAGTAAAAACCTGCAATAAACTCTCTGGTTCTGCATCATAATGAAACTGTGAAGGAAAATTTAAATTATCAGCCAAGGGAACACCAAGTTCATGTTGAACTGCAGTAATGCTGGGATGAAAAGCAACGATGACTTCCAACTGTTTAAGAAACAGTTGTGGGAGCTGTTAGGGTTCATGTTTACAGCTCAGATTTGAGTGTTTTGCAGAGCAACCTGCACAGTTGTGGGCTCATATGGGACAGAGGATGAGAACTAATAATGGGGTTTTGTGTTGGTGTAGTAGAAATAGAAAATAAAAGCAAAATGACATGTCCCTTGGCATTTGTTGCTCTGTTTACTTTCATTTACTCAAGGCTTATTTTTGTAGTGTGTGAGCTAATTTCCTTGGGAATTGATAAATAACAACTTCCTGGAATATTTTCACCCCTGTAAAATCTTGGCATGCCATAATGATCTCTCAGTGAACATAAGGAATTCAGACAGACTTTCCCACCCTTTCCACCCCCACAGAAAACTGTTCATGATAAAAGAAAATCTAAGATGTGCTAAGAAGCAAGAAGAAGGGGAATAGCTTTTCCTTGACAGATGTCTTTTTGTGAATCATGAATACAGAGTTGCCAAACATCATAGGTCACTCAGAAACATGGAGAAAAAGGAATGTATTATTAACAGCTTTACTGATCCTGGTCTGCTGGGGTAGATCTAGGCATATACAGCTCCCTGGATACTCTGAAAGCCTAAGGATGGGAAATAAATTAACAGAAGCAAGAAGCAGGGGAAAGCCACCAGAAAGTTAAATAAGAAGTCACTTTTTTCTTGAATTTACTTCCCCTCTTTTATAGCCATTTATATCTTTTATATCTTTATTTTGGCTACAGTCAGTTGAATCAAAGTGGAAAAGAATGGAAATGAACTTCTTGGAAGACATTTTCTATAGTCTTTCATCTCTCAAAAAGCTTTTTAATTACTAGAATAGTTTACTGTAAATGTAGTGGATTTATTGAGCTCTAGAAAATCTTTCAAAATTCCATCTGAGGCAGCACACTCACTTTGAAGTGCTGGTGATAGATGTTTGCTGCTGCTGTTGTAAGCAGCCTAGACACAGATGTAAGCACTGCTTTATGAAACCATTTTCCTTCCATCTGTCTCTCTAAACCAGAAAGCATACAGGTGCAGATCCCAGGCAGGATGATCAATATGTCAAAGCAGCATCACTGGGACACCATAAAGCCAGGAGAGAGATGGATTTTGACAAAATGTACAAGAGCAGAACACAAGAGAAAGGGATGAGATGAGAGTATCCATCTCCATTAAAGCTTGACACCACCTTCAGCAGCAAGAGGTGGCTGATAGGTTTGAGTTTAATTAAGAGAGCTGGCATTCTTGTGGTAATTTTTAGAATAATCTTACCTGTGGAAGGAGAGAAAGAAGAGAAAAATTAATTTTGTTTTGTTTTGTTTTCTACAAAGATGATGGCTGAGAGCTGAGTAAGAATAGAAGACAGGGATTTAAGGCACAAAAAGACAGTTCTCAGCACGTGAGCATGGGTGATGAGGATTATTCTTTTCATGGTGCCATGAGACAGTTGACCAAGGCTGGTGAGGAAAGAAACAAAACCTGTGGAGAGCTCAAAAAAACCCAAAAAACAACCAAGACACCCATTAAATATTGAGGGGGCAGGGGAGGAAATAAACATTTCATGTCTAAGGGATAGTGTACAGTGATTTGTATAGTTATATTATATATATATATTATATTATATTGTATTATACTATACAGTGTTAGTGTATAGTGATTTGATAGTGTCAAAACAGGTAGTAGTTCCTATGCTAGGTTATCCTGTTTGAGACTGTGCAGAAAAGCTAAGGTGTTCTGAGCAATGCCTTTGTAATGGGACAAAGCAAGGTGCAAGTTTCATTAAATCTGGATAATTTAACACAAGCATATCACTTCCATTTAGTTTCAAATTATTATTGGATGGAACATTCTGCTTTGTTCAAGGGCTGCTTATGACATATGTGTCCAACAGCCCTCTGAGCTATTTATTTCTAATAACATCTGCCTTGAAGTTCTAGTATAAAAAAGGAAAAAAAAAAGTCCAACATTCTGACAGTATTCTGGTCATGTTACCATTTTCAAACGAAATCTGTTAATGGATAGTCCCCCTGTGAGCATGAATAGGCAATGCAATATTACAGATAGGAACATAATTTAACCTTTGCAAAGGGCAAATGCTAATGCTGTTTTGTAATCTGCTGCTTACCTAATCCAGCATCCATATCCTTTTATCTGATTCTACTTACACTCTAAATTCTTCAAAGCCTTACAAACAAGTCCAGTGGAAAAACTTCCACTGTTTTCTGCTGCTTTGTTAAGTCTTAAATCTTCATATTTATCTGGAAGGAGTAATTGTGAAAAAATTCTAACATTTTTAGTGCTGGACTATATGTGGTCAAATTCTGGACTTCTCATTTTAAAATGTACAGTGATACTGGAATATTGTTTGATTCTGGACTTCTAGTTTTTACTGCAGAGTCAGATCCATTTTCATATACCTGCCTCCAAACCAGCTCAAACTACCCTTTGAGTTATTCTGGGCTGACAAAAATTTATCATATTGGAAAGTGTATGACATTTATAAAGGAACTAAAATGAGTAGTCTGCCACCAGGTTGTACTGTGTTATTTTTAGTATACTATTTTAAAAATTCACATTTACAAAAATGATAACACTGTCTTGCAGAGAAAACATTGTTTTCATAGGTCTGAAACACTGAGAAGTCTTTGGGTGAGCTGTAAATTGTTCCTGCTCCTAACTGCACCTACTTTAAGGGCACTGAAAAACATGGCATGTGAGCCAAGGAGTTTGTAAGTGTCCTTAATCCAGTTCTTTGGCACAAGTGATTGATACTGTGCTTGTAGTAAGAGGTTAATGAGTCTTTGCTCAATAATTAAAACTATCTAGATGAGATGACAGACTAAGGCAATTCATCCTGCTAACTGTCCTTATTTGGTAGAGTACTTTTTCTTTTTTGCAAAGTGCTTGAGTAGAAGAGCAGATACCTCACTTGGTTAGGGGAGTCTTTAAGATGAGGTGGTTGGTCTGTAAAACTGTCTTGCCTTACCTGATAGGAACAACTTCAGGCTATAAAATGATATGCCTATAAAAAGCTTGAAGGTGGTTTAGTGAGTGAGGTGATATGATGGAAAAAACAGATTATTCCACTTGTGTCCCTGTTATCAGAAAATTAGGTCTAACGAGGCCATCCTATTTGGAAAGAGAAATGTCCTTCTTATGCAGTTCTCCAGCTCAATGGATTTATTTTTCATAATTCCTTTTTTCTCCTCTCTTCCTAGCCCTTATGACTGTGTACTGCCATATGTATGTGTACTACCATACAGACAGCTCATACATCACTGCCTCCCCAGGTTAGTGCAGTTGGGGAAGAACCAGCTCATCACCATTTCTTATTCTGACTCAGAGGGTGATGGTAGCTCACATTTTCAGGCAAAGATAGTGTTCCCTCACACTGGAGTTTCTCATGCTTTGACTCCAACTTCAGTTTAGATTCAGAGACCCGATTAAATGTTGTGTCCTTTTCTTAGATGAGCTCAAATCCACTGAATCTTACTGTGAGATTCCCAGTGAGATTAAAATCTGGGGATTCTCTTCACTCATGAAATCTGTGCAACCCAGATCTGAAACAAAACAATCAACAATCGGTTTCAGTCTGATGCTGCTGAGTCCACACAGACTGACTTTTCCTTGATTGCCAGTTTGTAGTTCATTTATATGCCAGTTAATTCCCTTCACTGAATGCAGGGATGCATTTCATTTTCACATTCACACTATCTTTATAAACTCTGTCCCTAGAAGTAAGCCACCACATTTTCTTTCCCTCCACACATGTTGCTTAGGTAATAAAATAAGAAATGCTTTAAATTGCAATCAACCTAACCCCTGAGAGAGAACATTCTTTAGAAATCTAGATAGTTTTATATAAATTAACTATGGTTAAGATATATTAATAAATCTATTTCAACCACTGTCTTCAGTGGACTGACCAAAGGTAACTTCTTGGGGGCGTGTTAAATGAAAAAATCACTTTTGAGGAAAGTAATTGTCACTGAGGTCTAATATGTGAATTTGTTTTGATCAAAACACATGTGTAGATAAATTGTCTCTCTGTAAAACTTTGTCAACAGATGCACAAAGTGAAAGAGACATCTAGGTTGAATTGCTAACAGATTAATTCTAGGCATCATGTGAAATATGACTAAGAACCACTGTTTCCCCAGCAACACACTTGTAAAGGACAGCACTAAATCTTCATGTAGAGAAACAGACTTTATTCTTATAGAAATTTCTGTTCATGCAAAGAGTTTTGCCAAAGGCCTGAGGTGTTCTTTAGAAAGTCTAAGGTCATTATAAACAATAACATGTTAAATCAAAATTATGTGCTAAAAATAGTGGCTGTGCCTGGAATCGTCCTTTATAATCACTGCTGTGTTTTACTGGGACAAGACACTTATGTCCTCAAAATATTTAAAAACAAAAATGAGCTGATTAGTGTAGACACTTTGAATATCCCTTCCAGGGAATGACATTCCCTGACATGCTCTGTAAAGACTCCTAAAAGGGCTTCAATTTTTTAACCAGTGGTTGCCTGATGTATGCATGGGATGCACGAGGTGCAGACACCCCAGCCCTTTCTTGCCTCCCAGGAGGACTGCCTAGCTCAAATCCCTGGCCACACAGATTTCCTTTTGCAGAGGTGCCTGAAACCACTTGGAATACTATCTACTCACACATGCCTTGATCATTTTCCAGCTGAATAGAAACATTATCTCAGGGAAATCCTCCCCTTCCATTCAGAAACTGTTTTTTTTCCAGTTGGAAAATACATCCATTCTCCCACCCTGCAGAACATCCCTATGTCCTGGGATAATGGCAGCAAGTCCATTTACATGGGAAAGCTATTCTGAGAAAGCAAGATGTGTATTTTTAGCTATTACAAATGAGATTTAGCAGTAGGAGACAGAGGGAAGAGTTAAAACTATGTGACCTGTCAAGTCTCTGTGGCTCAACTCTTTGGGAACCTTGGAGAGGGCAAGATTTGTCATACTGTGAACACATGTAGCTCTATTTTTATTTCCTTTTAAATCCCCAGACAATTAATTCCTTTAAAAAATAATGGAAAAAAGTAAAACCAGTACACTCCTCCAGCAATAGTAACAATTTATTTGGGGGGGTTGGGGATCAGAGAGGTATTTTTACCACTAATATTTAAATTTTTTGTTGTTTTTTTCAAGGTGCCCTAGAGATTACTCTGCAGTTGGCAGGAATAGGAAAATGTGCCAGCATCAGAAAGAAAGAAACACTCTAGCATCTGTTTCATGCCAGAATATATCAGGCAAATGTTTTCCTCTAATGCAGTTCTGGTGAGAAATTTGCAGGTGGGTGATTTCACTTATCTTTGAGTTTGTGTATGGTTTTAACACGGATCATGTTGGCTGAATTTTGGAAACAACAAATATTTTGAGAACCTTTACTAAAAAGAAGGGATATTCTTCTTCACCACTGAGCTGAAAATACAAACTTGGCAAAGAATAAACTGTCATACTTGGCCTTATCACTCAGCCACTCTTGAAACAGAAATGCCCTTTTTACAGACTTCATCCAACAGAGTCATTGAGAAGGAGGGATCATCCTAATGGAGACAATACAGAAAATGCAGGATGAAAATAACATTTTTTTTTTTTTCTGCATACTGAAGACTACTGAGAATGACTCGTTTCCTTCAAATACATAGTTGAAATGCTGGGAATGAGATGCCATATTTGGTAAGAATAACATGGATTCAAAAGCAAAGTAAGTCTAGTAAAAGTAGCAAACTATTCAGTTTGCATAATGATTATATTAATTGCCCTTGAGTATTGTAAATATCTTATGTGAACACATTATATATTTCATAAAATTTAAATTTTTGACAATTTATAAAAATCTATTTAATTTACTTAAGAATCTGCTAAAATTCCACTTAATATTTTAATCTCCAGCTGAGTGGGAATGATGATATCCAAAACACAATGTCAATCTCCAGTCCTACAGTCAGTTTCTCACCAATAAATAAACAAATAAATAAATAAATATTCACAGACACACTGAAGAGTACTCTCCAGAAAGACAAGTGTCCATTTATGTACATTTTGTCAAGACCAGGGCCACAAGGAAAATGACTTACCTGCCTTACATTATTAATAAAAGCAATTACAACTGGATCTACAGGATTATAATGGAGAGGAGAATGAACTCTACTGCTACTGCTGAAAATAAATCAAGCTAGTAAATTTGAAATGCTCTTCCCAGAACCTTTTAGAATCTGTCACTAGTATTCAGATGAGAATCTGTACAGAAAGCAAAGGAGACTATAGAATTTTTCATCTTTTTGTGCAACTTCAGTTAGAAACGTGTAGCACTGGCATTCACTTTGGTTTGCAAACAAATAGTTTTTCTCCTACCAACACAAGGAAAAACTTGTTGGCAGTGAGGGTG
>JAOEGS010013653.1:0-11328 GCA_025447755.1 Corythornis vintsioides | reverse complement strand
ATCTCTATACACCACACCCACTCTTAAGTCACCCCTCGCCCACCCCCACGCTCCTGGGTGTGGGGGCGAAGTGCTGCTCGGGGGGGGGGGGCGGGGGAAGCTCCACCGAGCCGCCCGCTGGCATCGCTGGGTTAAAACATGGGGCTGGCAAGAGAAGTTTTGTGTCTCTCAGAGAGGGGAAAAAAAAATAAATAACAGTGTGGCTAAGTGGGATTTTTTTTCTCTCTCTCTCTCTAAGCAAGTAACTTGACGCTTTGAAAGTGTGACGGGCAGGGACTGCGGCTCCACATCCAGATGCTTCCTCTTGGGTTGGGAATTGAAATGGCCCGAGCGTGGGGTTGGCAGCTTGACATGGCGAGGGGGGGGCGGGGGGCTCTTCGGGGCCGGTGCAGAGGCTGAGGTGGGCAAGGGGAAGCCGCGGGCAGGAGGAGGCGTATGGCTACTGAGGGATACGAGTGGCTAATGGCTGTGCATCCTCATGCCGGAGCGTGTGCTGGGAACAATGGGGCCTCTGGTGGCACAGCCACCACCGAGCCAGAGGCCGGTCCCCATGCTGGGATGGAGAGCGAGCAGCAGTGCCCGGGGGGGGGCAAGGGGGGTTGTGCCATCCCCTCCCCCAAAACTCGGGGTGTCTGCAGCGAAGCGCTCTGCTCTTGCTCCGGATCCACCCCTGGCCACGCTGGGATCGTGGTCCCCGCGCTGGGAGCTGGGGAAACAGTGGCTGGAAAGGGGGGTTCAGGGTAGGGCTGAGAAGGTCCAGCCTGGACCAGACCCCCCTCGTGCTGCTTTCACCCCGCGGCGAGCTGAGCGCGGCCAGAGCCGCGGCGCTTTCACCCGCTCCGGTGGGTGAGGGGCTGTGGAGAATCAGGCCCCCTTTGTTTAATAAAGTTAGGAAAGGGAGCGGGTTTGTCAGGAGGAATCGGGGAAAATGTTGGACCATGCCGGAGGTGCCCCGGCGGTTTTCTTCCTGGATCTCCCTGCTGCCCCAAACTCCCGCGGAGGGGGGTGTGTTCTGTGCGTGGCGGCGGGGTCGGAGTGATGGAGAGGAACGTGGAGACCTGGATTTTTTTCCACCATTTTTAGTGTGTGTGTGTGTGTGTGTTGGGGGTGGGGGGGGGGCTTTCCCACATCTGGGAAACTGGGAGGTGTCAGTGGGCCGTGGTGAGGTGGCCTCGGCTGTGCTCCAGGGATGGGTCAGACACTGGGAGCTCTGCCCCCAGGCAGAGGCCGCTGGGCTGGGTCCTGCGCTGGGTGAAACCACGATGGCTTCAGCAGCGTCCCCGCAGCCACCGCGCTTCGCTCCGGCGGAGACTGTGGCCCACATTTCGTGCAGAGGCCTAGAGGAATGTCTCCTGGGTCTTGTTGTCGTGTGGAAGGCTGGATTACGGGGGTCTGCTCTCCCAGCTGGGTGTGGGGCACCCCGGGGGGGTTGAATCATCTGCTCTTGTGGAAGCTTGACCGGGAATCTCAGTGGGAACCCCAGTGCTGCAGACCGTGGCCCCCTTGGTGATGCTGCGCATGGGGCTGGTGGTTTTCTGAGGTGTTTTATGTGTACTGGTGAATAAGGTGATGAACGTCTTGGACAAGAGGCTGGGGGATGGAAGGTAATAGCGAAATAAACATTATTTCAGGGCTTTAGCTGGTAGCAGCATTGAGCTTTTCCTTTAACTTGGTGTTCTCTGATCTCACAAACCACACTGTTCCTTCGTGTCATTTAAAAATACTATCTCCCATCTTTGGGAGTGCACCTCGCTGACACGTACGTCTGGAGGCAGCCTGGATCCGGGCAGGGGGGCTCTTCTCCATACATCTGGTGGTGGGATTCCCACCTGCCAGGGAACTGCCCTTTGCTCTGCCAGGAAGAGCGTGAAGCCACTCGAGTAGAAATAAGGCTCAAGCCCCATATATTTTGATGGCAATGTTTGCGAGCGTGATTTGCGAGGAGGTTTAATTGTGGCGGAGGGGGTGGCTCCACATGGAACGAGAGATGCTGCAGGAGCTAAACCTGTGCTTGGCAGCTCCCTGTTTTCCCCGGGAACTGTTAACGTGCCCTCGGCGGAGCCAATCGCGCGCTGGAAGCCGCGCTCGAGTTGGCGGCGGCACCGGTTTGTGCGCTGAATCCGAATCCGAGAGAGGTGGGATGGGGGACTTGCTGGGACGGGATCCTGGGCTGCTGAAAAGGTGGACTTGGCCAGACTTGGCCAGAAGGGTGCTGGGAGCTGCTCCTCCAGGGCAGGGAGCTGGGTGGATGGTGGGATGTGCCAAGGATGGCTTTGAAAATTGAAGGAGGGGAAACTGGGATAGGAAGGATGAGGGGAGAAAGTCCTGAAGGGCCTCTGACTGACGTTTGTGACCTTTGACCCTTCTGCCCCTGGCTGTGGGTCCAGTGACTTCCCTTTCCTGGCTGGCAGTGGAGCTGGGACCTCCAGGGGTGCCCTGCTCTTGCTGCAGGGGTGAGGAGCAGGGATGTCTCTGCCAGTGTCGTGGCTCCTGCAGATCATTCCCCCTTTCCCTTGGCATGCAACGAGCTCCAGCAGTGCAGAGCTTGGGTGTCTGAACCTCCTGGCATGTGCCCACTGCGTGCAGGGTGCTCCCTGGCTCTGGAGCCTGCATGCTGTAGTTGGGGGTTTGGTGGCTCTTGTATTCTCCTGCCAGCTCTTCCCGTGGGCATCGTCCCCTCAACACCCTGCCCGGGACCGCGCGTGTTCTCTGAGCTCCGCAGATCCAGGGTGGGTGTAAAGACAGAGCTCTGAAGTGGTTTGCAGGTGGTTTTTGAGGCGGTGATGGGGCACCAAGGAGAAGGTTCTTGCAGCACAAGGTGAGATGGGAGGGATGCTGGGAAGAGTGGAGGGTGTCTCGAGGTGTTGTGCTTTGGTTGTTCAGACTTAGAAAGGGGCAGGAATCCTCAGCCACTAAGATGTCCGGGTGCTTCCCTGGAAGTCACCCGAGGCAGGTGTAGATCAGCCCCGTGAGGATGCACGTCTGACTTTTCTGCCAGTGGTAAATCTGCTCTCATGGGCAAACTGGGCTGCTGTCTGTGCAGCCAGGGAAGAGGCTGCTGGACTCTTAAAGTGGGGCACGTTTAAAGCTAGATCCTGCAGCTGGGTGAGACGTGGTCGTGGTTCTTTGTGTGCCTGGTGTGTGTTGGGCATGGGGAGAAAGTAGCAGGGTCAGGTTGGCTTCCTGCTGCCCAGAGCACAACGGTGCTCGCGGCCCAGTCCCAGCAGGTCCCTTCTCTCAGAGCATTCCTGCTCTGGCCATCCACTGTATCCTCCATTGTCACCTGGACCCAGAGACACCCTCTGATGGAGCATCATCTCCCAGCCTGCCGTAACTAGCCTGTTGTCAACAGGAATGAGATTATGTGAGAGAGGAGCTTAACATAAATTGCTCTTTCTTGGCAAGGTGAAGTCAAATAACAAGAGGCCCCGCTAACCCCAGGTGATTGGGCTCTTTGTGTAGCTCCAAACATGCTCTAACGCTCTCAGCATTTAAAAATAGTCCAAGGAAGCTTTTTCCATTGAGGAAGTCTGATGATTGCAGCTCCCCCACCCACCATGTGGAGGTGGATGGATGTACAGCAGCCGGGAAGCAGCGAGGGGGTCAGATCCCGTTGTCTGCTTGCTCGGCGTAAATCTCGGGCGCTGAAGCCACCCGGAGCGCAGGGGCTGGAGGAGCAGCTCCCGACGCCGCCCGGGCAGCTCCAGAAGAGCCCGAAAGGGCGAGAGAAATCTGGGGAAGGGAGGGATGGGTGGGCGACCAGTTTGTGGCGAGGCGCGGACGAGAACCCGTCGGAATTTACACCGGGGTAAAGTGCGGCTCGCGGGATCGACTTTGTGCGCGGTTTGAACTGGAGGTGGGAGGAGAGAAAAACGGGTCTGGGAGAGAGAGACAGACAAAGGGAATTTTCTCGGGAGCCGCGCGGCTGCTGGATGTCGCCGAGCGAGCCGCAGCCGGGCGGAATCTGGGGCAGGGGGAACGCGGGTGGGTGGCGGGGCGGGGGGTGACCCCCCAGTCCTGCCTTTGTCTGGCAGCCCCATCCTCCCGCCTCGCCGAGCCCCGCGTCGCCACCGCCGGCCCCGAGCGCGTGCCGTGCGCCGATGGTGCGGGGCGGGGGCTGCGGTCACACCCACCCCGCACACCGCGCACCGCGCTCACACCCACCCCGCACTCAGCATCACCGCCCGGGCCGCGGTCACACCCACCCCGCACACAGCATCACCACCCACCCCGCACTCAGCATCACCGCCCGGGCCGCGGTCACACCCACCCCGCGCACCGCGGTCACACCCACCCCGCACTCAGCATCACCGCCCGGGCCCCTCTGCCCAGCCCTGCGGTGGGCTCTTGCTCGGGGGTCATGGGGCTTGCTCTTCTTTATGTTTTATTTTTTTTCTTATCCCTTTTTTAAATTCCTCCTCCTTTTCTTCCCCCTCCTTCCTCCTTCTTTTCTTCCTCCTTTTCTTCCCCCTCCTTTTCTTCCCCCTCCTTTTCTTCCTCCTCCTTTTCTTCCTCCTTTTCTTCCTCCTCTTTTTCTTCCTCTTCTTCCTCCTTTTCTTCCTCCCTCTTTTCTTCTTCTTTTCTTCCTCCTTCCTTTTTTACCTTTTTTTTCTTCTCCCTTCTTTTCCTCCTTCTATCTTTCATCTCTTTTTTTGGTTTTTATCCCCCTTTTGCTGAACAACTTCCACCTCTACACGAGGAAGCGGCGCATCCTGCGCTGAAGGAGCCGGTTGCTCATTTCCATGGCGTGTTGCTTGGGGTTTTTTGTTTGTTTTTCCCCCCCCTTCCTTCTTCTAAACACAACTTGCATCATCGCCACAATAAAACCTCAACACGAAGGGATTGAGTTGTTTGTTTGTGGTCCTTTTGTGTGCACTTGTGGTTGGGTTGTTGTTTTTTTTTGACGCCACTTTCATCAGATTCTCGGAGCAGCAAATCTTACCCCACAGATATTTGGGAGGGTTTATTTGTGCTGTTCTTTGTGTCTTTTAATGAGTCTTTCGTCTGAAACGGGAGGAGAATGCACCACCTCACCAGAGAGGTTTGAGGGCTGTTTGTTTTATGGTTCTCTTTAATTTTATGACTATAATAGAAAAAAAAAAACCCAAAAGCCCAAGCCCTAATTTGCCCTTAGGCTCTTTTGTACCACCCGGGCATGTCAGGGTGGGTATTTACAGGTGTGATTTAGACTGGTGCCCTGCAAAGTTGCCTTGGTGTAAGTGAGAAGAGAGCTGCAAATCTTTTGTCCGTGGAGAGAATTTTATATCTGATGAAAACAAGAAATGTAAGGGCCTGGAGTCAGTGGTGTGGTGTGGTTTATTCAAATAAAACACACACAAATCCCCCTCAGCTCGGGGCTGGACCCGTCACCCCTTGCTGTAAGTGGGTACAGCACCTCTGATGCTTGCGGGTGGAGCCCACCCTCCTGGGCATGAACTGGCACGTGCTGGTGGTGCACCAGTTTGTACCAGTTCAGACCCTCTGTACCGCAGCTGTGTGCACCTGTGCAGGATCTGGCTCTGCAGCAGGAGAGAGGTCAGTGGTGGGTTTGAGTCTGAATTTACACCCAAGGAAAACATCTGATGGATCTACCCCATGGCACGGCCACGTTTTCCATGGAGCTGTTCTGCTGCTCTGTGGTGCAGCGGGGACGTCACCCTGGGCACGTCACCCATCCTGGGTACAGCTCTGGGGCCTTTTCCTGCTGCCCAAACAGTGCCCGGGATCCTCGGTGCAAACCTCACCCAGGTCCCACGTTTGGTTTACGTTGGGATGGGTTCGTGCAGCATAACCAGTGGCCAGCTCAGGTTCATCTCCACCCCTTGAGCAGCTGCCCGAGCTGGACAGATGGGCCAAGCTCCCGAACCCAGTTAGTTGGGGTGGATTTATTTAGCCCTGATGCAGGAGAACGTGTCTGTGGATCCACATCTCCCCCCTCCCCAGTTTGGCGATGTCTAGACTCGATTTATTTATTTGCTTTCAGCCAGATCTTGCTGCTCTGTGGATTAATTCCAGTTAGATAACTGGTCTGGGTGCCGGAGGCTCCGCAGTCCTCCAGGGTTTGTTCCTGTGTGTGAACATTTGTGGCTTCCTCGGGTAATTTGCAAACACATTTACTTTTGAGTCAATTGGCAATCAGTTAACTGACGTTAAAAAGAAAAAGGGGTGGCGGGGGGAAGGAACCGTAGAAGGCTCCTTTGCAGGATACTTTGGGAACTGTGTTACTGGTGGAAAAAGAAAAAAAAGCAGAATAATAGAAGCTTGGTAGTGGGAACACAACAAGAAAGGGCTTAATTCTCCCTTTAATATAAAAATCTAACTGGCGGGAGTCTGCCAGGGATCAATTAGCTGATGTCTGAGCACTGCCTTGACGAGTGGAACGCTACAGCAAAGTTGTGTTTTCCTCTAGTTTCTCCAGGTCCTTTTCTCCTCTTAGTTTTACGTGTTTGTTTTTTTTTGCCACCACCTGCTAAGCAGTTCTCTCCCCGTTTAATAACCCACCGAGGCGAGCAGGTTGTTGCCTGTTGGTTTTAAGCTTCAATGACACACGAAGAAAACCTTTCGTCAGGATAAAAAAACCCAACCAAAACCAACAAACAAACCACAGAGGACACCCAGGACCCTGCTGCTCACCCAGCCAGGGTGTGCAGGGTCACATCCTGACCTGGCCATGCTCTGTCAGGAGCCAGAGCGATGTCAAAGCCCACGTTAGGCTGTGGGTGGTGGGTTGAAGGGTGGGGTTGAGGTGGGTTGGGAGCCTCGGCACCAAGCACTCGGAGTGAGCCTGGATTTTGGCTCTGGGGAGCTGGTGGAGTTTGTCTGGGTTGGTGCTGCTGGTGGCTCGGCCTGATGTCCTCACTGGTTTAGAGCTGCTGGAGATCTGGGCCACTGAACCTGCTGGGCTGCTGGGCTTGATGGAGTTGGTCTAATTTCCTGTGGGGTTATTTTCTGCAGTTTTTAAGCACAGGATCCCCCATCTGTCTGTCTCTGCAAAGCTGGCTTTCCTGTCTGCAGGCCTGCACGGAGACCCTCCCTCCTCCTCCTCCTCCTCCCCCTGCTTCTCACACCATCGACTGCACCACGCGTCCTTTTGTCCGTTCCTGGATCCTCCCTCCCCCTCTCCCCACGCTCCCTCCTCTCCCATCTCCCTTTGGCTGTTCATTTTGAGGGGGGGTCTCTCCTTTGCCTATGCAGCCCCGATTCTCCCCCTCCCTCGGGTGCCTCTCCCTCCATTTCCATCCCCTCTCCTTCATCCCCAACTCCCTCCCACCCGCTCCAGCTCGTGCAGCTTGCTGACGTTTGCCCTCATTCACGTGGGTTTCTTGCCACCGTTGCCTTCCATCTGTCCTCAGCATGGAACCCTTGTCCTTTGTCACTGCTCCGCTCGCCTGACCCTCGGTGTCGCCTCCTCGATTGTTCCCTGAGCTCAGATCCTTCCCCCCCTGCCACCACCACACGGTCATTGTCCCGTGGCTTAGGAAAAGGCAGACCCTGGCCAAGCCCTGCCTGGGATCCTTTAGGGAATGGGAGCAAGGCTGGGGCTCCTGGGAAGCAGAATGGGGGTCACCGAGGAATTCTCCTTTGGCCTGGGGTGACATGGGGGTGTAACTGTCATCTTGTCACTCACACCCCCTGCTTTCCGTGCGTCGTTCCAGTGAGATCCCCAGGGGGAAATGGTGGCATCCCCGTTAATCTCCCTAAGATGGAATCTCCATCTTTGGAGCGAGCGGAGATGGGAAATGTCTGCAGGGGCTGGGTCAGGGTGAGTGGACCATGGCCTGGGGCTGGGGGAGGGTGTAGGGGACCCCTGAAGGTTTTATCCCACCCACTCTAGGGCAAATTTTCACCCCGTGATTTAATCTGCCTGGTTTTATTCCCCTGTTGTGTGCCCAGTACCATAAAGTCCCATCCTTTGAGTTCCCCAGGTGCCAGCAGTCCCACAGGGCAGGTGACCATCGGTCACAGCCACTGCCTGGGAACTAAACAAAGCGTCTCTAATGTGCTTCAGGGTGTCACCTCCTGGGGGGCAGCATGTGAGCTCCCCTGGGCTCTCCGAGGGGTTGGGTTTGGGATGGGGGATCTGCCCAGCTCCTTCCCTGGGGCAGCTCTGGCAATTCCACTCCCCGGGAGCGTGAAGCGAGCGGCTCGGGAACGACTTTAACGCGGCTCCGTCGCTGTGCTGGGTCTGGCAGGGAGTGTGGCAGCGACGCGGAGCGCGAACCGGCTCTTGTCCCGTCCCGCTGACGGGGGGTGCAGGACTGAGCCCGGGAGAGCTGGAGGAGCTCCACGGACTTCTGAAGCCACGCTGGGGGCCGACAGCAGAGTCAGGATTCGCGGGTTCCGGGGCTGTGCCGGGAGGTCTCCCGCCGGTTGCCGCGGCCACGCCCGGTGCCCACGCAACGGGAGCGTGAACCCGCCGTGCTGAGCGCGCCACGTGCAGCCGCGACCCCGGTGCCGCCGGCGGCGATTTTGCGGCAGCCGCAGCGACTCGAGGCACAGGTTTTGTGACTAAAGGTGCCCCGGGGGGGTTCGATCCTCGATCATGGTACGTGGTGGGGCTGGGAGGGGGTGTCGCTGCGTTCCTGTAAACACCCCGAGGTCACGAGCCCGTGACGTCCCTGCGGAGAAGTGGCAGCGCTGAGTGAGTGGCAGCACTGAGCTCCTGGCTGGGAGAGGTGTTGTTATTTATTAGGATCTATGTAAATAATAATAATCATAATCCTCATAACAACAGCATTCCAGCCCATGAGCTCAGGAATGTTGATTTCTTGGTTGCAGAAGCATCGTTTGTGGTCATCTTGTGTCGGAGTGCGATGTCGGTGTAGCACGTTGAGGAAAACTTGGTGGTGTCAGATGCTCAGAGGAGGGAATCAGAGATGGGATCCTTTTGGGGAAGAGAAGATGGGGCGGGGAAAAGCAGGAGGAGCTGGAGAATCCCACAGCAGCCTCAGGGCTGTATCCTGACCCTCGTGTTCCACGAGCCCCGAGTCAGACACACGAATCCTCAAGGCAGCCCTGCTCCCAGAAACAGTGCCTGGAGAATCTCATTTTTAGGGGATTCTTTTGATTTTTATTCCAAGAAGAATCCCCAGCCCACATGGGAACTCAGTGCAGCGTTGGAAACACATTCAGGCAACAGGAGAGGGTTTTGGAGAGGTGGCAGCGGGAAGGGTTTTCAGAAGCAATTTTAGAGAACTCAGCCACATCTGTAAAAACATTTTGTTGCTCAATGGCATTCTGGTGCCATCTGAGAAACCTGGAGCCACCCAGCCGGCTAGAACCCCTTCTTAAAAAAAACCACAATTACTTTTTAAGCCAAAAAACATTGAAAAGTCTCTTGCCTTTTTTTTTTTTTTTAAAATCAGAAAGATGTTCTCTGAGTTGTAAGGTGAGGGAAGATGCTTGGGTGAGGTCTGAGGGCTGGGTACTGATCTGCCAAAGCTCTGCCATGGTGGGTGACCTCAGGAGAGGGTCCGAGTGCCGAGGCCACAGTGGTGGAGAGGCCTCTGGCCATTGGAGTTTTATAGACCAGGCAGAGAGCTGAGGACAAAAGGCCGCCCTGCGCCTTTTCTGGCTGGTTTGACCCCGGAGCAGACACTGGCACCCTACAACCCTCTGGCCTCTGAGTGAGATCTCCACCATGTCTGAGATGGGGGGCTCAAATTGATGCATTTCTGCTGCGAACCCCAGAGCTGCTCTGAGGGGAGGGGAGCCAGGGCAGCCATCTTCTCCGAGGGGCAACATGGCAGGGACTCGGCCTCGGTGGGGGACCAGCTTTGTTTCTTCATGCCGCTGCCCCACGGGGAGGGAGTGAATCTCCTTCTGCCTCCTGCCCTGGCTACTTGGGGCCTGGGGGTGTGTGAAGGGGGCGTGTCCGAGGCGTAGGTGGCCAAAGGGATGCTGCGGTGGGGGGCAGCGCCCAAAATGGCAGCACCCTCCTGAGGCGGAGCAGCCGGGAGGGGTTCTCTGGGGATGATGAGGGGAAAAACCATCCCCTGGCATTTCTCCCCTCAGCGAGGAAGGGGCTTTGCCCACGTTTCTGGTCCCCGGGCAGCGGCTGCGGGGCCTGCTGAAAACATGGCGGCTCAACCAGCTTTCCGGAGGAGAGGGGAGGGTGGCGGCAGAGCCTCTCTAACACCTTCTCCCCACCCTGTTTTTTCTCTCTCTCTCTTCCCCCAAGGCTGCAAGATCAAAGCCCTGAGGGCGAAGACCAACACCTACATCAAGACACCAGTGCGGGGCGAGGAGCCGGTCTTCATGGTGACGGGACGGCGGGAGGACGTGGCCATGGCGCGGCGGGAGATCATCTCGGCCGCCGAGCACTTCTCCATGATCAGGGCCTCCCGCAACAAGGCCGGCACCACTTTCGGCAGCGCTCCCACCTT
This sequence comes from Corythornis vintsioides, assembly GCA_025447755.1. Lineage (NCBI taxonomy): Eukaryota > Metazoa > Chordata > Aves > Coraciiformes > Alcedinidae > Corythornis > Corythornis vintsioides. The sequence goes on along the minus strand of JAOEGS010013653.1, from coordinate 943 downwards.
GCCGGGCCAAGTGACCATCCGGGTGCGCGTGCCCTACCGCGTGGTGGGCTTGGTGGTGGGTCCCAAGGGAGCCACCATCAAGCGGATCCAGCAGCAGACCAACACCTACATCATCACGCCCAGCCGCGACCGGGACCCCGTCTTCGAAATCACCGGGGCGCCCGGTAACGTCGAGCGTGCCCGGGAGGAGATCGAGACCCACATCGCGGTGAGGACGGGCAAGATCTTGGAGTACAACAACGAGAACGATTTCCTCTCCAGCAGCCCCGACTCCGGCATGGAGAACCGCTACTCGGAGGCATGGCGGGTCCACACGCCGGCGCCGGGCTGCAAGCCCCTCTCCACCTTCCGCCAGAACAGCTTGGGGTGCATCGGCGACTGCTCCGTCGACCCCGTCTACGAGACCCCCCGGCTGAACGACCAAAACGACTTCAATTACGGTTACCTCTTCCCCAACTACGGCGTGAACAAGCAAGATCTGTATTACGGGGTGCCGGAGTCGGGCGCCCCGATGTGGGCCGGGCAGGAGAACACCAACCCCGTCTCCGTCCTCTTCTCCAAGCAGCAACGCTCCAGCAGCACCGGCGCCATCCACCCCAACTCCCACCGTTCCCCATCTTCCTCCATCCAAGAGCCCAACCTCTCGGGCCTGCCCAGGAGGTCGCAGGGGGAACCCCTGCAGGGGTTCTCCAAGCTGGGGACCAGCGCCGCTGCCCGGACGTCGGTGTCGGGCAGCCGCGAGTGCATGGTGTGTTTCGAGAGCGAGGTCACGGCAGCGCTGGTGCCCTGCGGCCACAACCTCTTCTGCATGGAGTGCGCCGTGAGGATCTGCGAGAGGACTGACCCCGAGTGCCCCGTGTGCCACGCTGCAGCCACTCAGGCCATTAGAATATTTTCCTAAAGAGACAGAGCAGGGCGTTGAGGTGGGGCGGGGGGCGGGAGG
>JAOEGS010013652.1:0-17335 GCA_025447755.1 Corythornis vintsioides | reverse complement strand
GGGTGTCCAAAACTGGACACAGTACTCGAGGTGGGGTCTCACCAGTGCAGAGTAGAGGGGGAGAAGAACCTCCCTTGCCCTGCTGGCCACACTTCTCCCAGTGCCCCCAGGATCCATTGGCCTGCTTGGCCTCAAGGGCACATTGTTGACTCATGGTCACCCCCTGTCCCCCAGGACCCCCAGATCTCTCCCCAGAGCTCTCCCACAGCTCAGCCCGCAGCCTGCACTGATCCGATGGGATCCAGGCCTCACGGCACCGCATTCTCCCGCCACCTCCCCGGGACACGAACCACCGCCTCTCCATCACCACCCCCCTCCCGCCATCACCCCCCCCGTACTTCTGCGTGTACTTCCGCGCCTCGGCCTCATCGTAGAACTGCAACGACAGAGAAGAGCGAAGCCGGTGAGACCCCGGTCCCCCGGGAGCAGCCCGGCTCTCCCTCCCGCCCTCCCGCCGCTCACCAGCTCGGGGGGCCCGCGGTGCTCGGGACGGCGGCCGCTGCCCGCCATGCTGCCGCGCGACGTCACCGTCGCGCCCGAGTGACGTCACTCCCGTTACCGGAGGTGGGCCCGCGTGACGTCACCACCCCGCGCCGCCGGTGCCACGCCCCCCCCCACCCCCGCGTCGCGCCCAAGATGGCGGCGGCGGCGGCAGCCGGTTAAAAGGGCGCTCGATGGACCCGGCGGCCCTGGGGCTCCTCCGCCGCCTCCTGCCCTCCCCTCCGCGGACCCCCACGCGCCTCGGCCTGCCCCTGACGCCGTCCCGCGGCGGGCAGAGCGGGGGTGGCGGAGCTCCGCGGGGCCGCCGCGACCTCTACGAAGTCTTAGGGGTACCGGCGACGGCGACGGCGGCGCAGATCAAGACGGCCTATTACGAGCAGTCGTTCCGCTACCACCCCGACCGCAACGCCGGCAGCGCCGCCGCCGCCGCCCGTTTCGCCGCCGTCAGCGAGGCCTACCAGGTGCTGGGCAGCGCCGCCCTCCGCCGCAAGTACGACCGCGGGCTCCTCAGCGCCGAGGATCTGCGCGACCCCCCGAAACCCTCGGGCCGCCCGCCCTCCGCCTCCGCCACCGCCTCCTCCTCTCCCCCGCCGCCGCCGCCGCGGTCTCCAGCCTCGTCTCGCCCCGGAGCCTCCCCGCCGCCTTTCGACTTCGACGCTTTCTACCGAGCGCACTACGGGGAGCAGCTGGAGAGGGAGCGGGAGCTGCGGGCGCGGCGGGAGCAGCTGCGGCTCCGCCGGGAGGAGGCGGCGGCCGCGGGGCGGTTCCGCTACTTGTCCGATCTCTCGGTCGGGCTCCTGCTGTTCTTGGGCTTTGCCCTTCTCTACAGCCTCAAGTGAGGGCAGCGCCCGGGACGGAGCGGCACCGGCGGGGACGGCGGCTGCCGGGGGGGGGGCACCTATGTCTGGCACCATCAGGGGGCTCTGCCCCGTGGCTCTTCAGCCGCCGTGACCTTCAAGAGCCAGGGCGCCGCCAGCAGGCTCTGCTCCCGGACTTCATCCCTCTGCCAACGTGACCTTCAGACCCGGGGAGCGACTGCAACGTGGCTCTGATGGGAGCTGGCAACAGTGTGACCCTGGCCAGGCTCTGCTCTGTGCCCCTGCAATGCTGGCTGGGGGGCTCAGCAGGCTGCCAGGTGCCCCCCCCCTTGCAGCTGCACCCCCCCCCAGGGGTAGTGCCTGGCAGGTAAACACGGTTCATGGACTCTGGGGACTGGGCTGGGTCTCCTCTGGGGATGCTGCTGTTTGACCTTGGGAGCCACGGGTCTGTTGTGAGCCTCAGCAGAGATTAAACAGCTGCCAGTGGGGGGTGTATGCTGTGTGTGTTCACAGGGGTGCCTCACCAGTGCCCTGGGGGGGTTTTTGTCAGTGGTAAACCTGCCACCTTGGTGCTGTCCCATCTTGTCACTACATCTGCCTGCCTGACCCTGCACTTCTGTGTCAGAACAGCCTGCCCAGACCATCCCACCCAGGCTGGCACTGGTCACTTCTGAGCACTGGGTGGCATTACTTGAGTTTTCCATCTAGCTGAGCATCATTTGCACATGAGAATATTTGCCTATTTAAGTATTGAAGTGTTTTAAGAACCAAAGTTTGTATCCTAGAGCTGCTGCCTTTTCCCTGGGAGGAGGTTTCACCCGTGTGATGCTGGCACTGCATGGAGTGAGTGAAGCTTCAGGTTGTTGAGCTCTGTGCCAAAGGCTTCACCTGCCTTCCCTTGCACTGGTGTTACTGGGCCTGGCTCCTGTGCAGGAGCCAAACCCTCTCTCTTGAGCTCTGTTTCCTCCCAGCATGAGAACAGGGGAAGCAAAACCCCCTGTTTCCCAGCTGTGGGGTTCTGTGGTGCTGAGCCTGAGGCAGTGGCATGGTGTGGATGTGTACACTGGCTGGGAGAGGCTGCTGGTTCAACCTGGCTCCTGGCAGCTCTTCAGGGCTGCCAGCTGGGCTGGGGGCACCATGGGCAGAGACAGGGAGCTGCAGGCTCCAGAGGCTGCTGCATGTTTGGAGCTGATTCAGCCCATGGGCAGAGAGTGAGCTCTCCAGGATCCTCCCCCCTTCCCAGCCCATCCCTGTGTTTATAGGGCTGAAACAGCAGCACGTGAGGAGCAGGAACCTGCTGCTCAGGTTGCAGAGGGAAGGTCTCCTGAGCTGATGTCAGTGCCAATGCATTTTCAGGCTAGAAACCCTTGAAAGACCAGACACAGCTTCTCTGGCAGAGCTTGGCCAGGAATCCTTCCCTTCCCAGGCAGAGGGGGGTCTGCTGCTATGGAGCAGGAGGAGCAGGGTTGTGCTGCCTGCTTTGCTCTGACACTGGGACAGGGAAGAGCTGCTCCAGTAAACCAACTGGGCTGGCTCTCCTGCTTGTGCCTGACCCGGGCAGGGTGGTGAAGTCCCAGGGCACCAAAACTGAGCTAAGCCATGTGCCTTGGGTGCTTTGGGCCATTCATGTTACTGCTTCTTCTTCAGGTCTCCGTGATGTATCTTGAACATTAAAGATACCCAGCCATAAACCAGTGACCAAATGCCACCTCTTTCTTTTGGTGGGCTTGGGTGGTGAGTATTGATTGGATTTACTGGAGGATGGAGAGCAGGGGACAGGCTGGGGCTGCACACACTGACTGCAGCAGGGTGAGGAAGGGCTGGGGGTCCTGTTTCCCTGAAGCCATGCTGGGATGGGTGGGCATGCTGCCTCCCTGTGCCCCTGTGGACTTCACTCCTGCCAGCTGGAGCCTGGTTCTGTGCTGCCTCTGGCACACAGGGCTGGCTGGGAGGCTGTGATGTACCCTCTGCTCTCCAGTGCCACAGGCAGCTCGGGGCTTGGCTGCTCAGTCTGCTGAGGGGGAGGGAAGTGTCTCATGCAGGGCATGGAGTGCTGCCCGGGGGCATCCAGTCTGGCACCTCTAGGGGTGGCACAAGGTGTGCTTCTCCCCAGAGTCACCTTTGCACCCGTCAGGCCTGATTGCTCCTCTGCTCCAGGAAAGATTTCAGGAGCTCAGGCCTGACTCAGTAGCTGGAGTTAATCCAAGCACACAGCCTGCCTGCCAGCTCCCAGCACACCCACCTTCTACCCCTTCATCTTCCTCTGCCAACACTCTTGGCACTTCCTCTCTTTCCCTGGTTGTTTTCCTGAGGGAGAGGTGCCAGGAGCAGCTGGATTTGGTGTCTCCTTTAGCCAGGTGAGCTCAGCCCTTGGGGGATTACCAAGGGGTGCAGAGCAGCCTGACCCTCCCAGCAGGGGCTTGTGTGAGCTCTACAAGCCCAAAGAGGAAAAAGGAATGGGGCTAATGGGATGGGTGAGGCTTGTTGTGTTTAAGCCCCTGTTCTCCCTCTCCTCTGGCAGTGGTTTGTGGTTGAGAGGTGACCCTCTGGTGCTCCCAGCAGGGATGCTGAGCAGGTGACAGAGCTGTCTTCAGAGAGAAGCAGCAGGGAGATCAAGAGCCACAGCTCCAGCATCTCCCTCCAGCACCTGGAGCTGAGCCATGCAGCAGAAGATGAAGCTCTGCAGCTGCCTGTGGCCTTGGCTGCCATCACACCTCGGGGACAACAAGGATGAGTAGTGAGTGACAGAGGATTGTTTTTGTGAGAGCCAGAGCCCATCTTCCTACAGCAGGGAACAGCTTCTCCTCCCACATCTACTGTGGGCTTTGTCTCCTTTGGAGGATGTATCTGGTTCCTACAAAGCAAAGCTCAGTAACACCCTGCAGTGTGTGACTGCAGCCACCCCCCCTCGACAGCATCACCTCTGGCAACTGCCCTGTTAGGTGAGTTAATTGTTAACAGAGTTTTTTCTGTTCACAGCCCCACTGCCTGTGCAGGCACAGGGGGGCCCAGCTGGGTAACCCTGGCCCCAGCCTGGTGTTTTGACTCAAAGGGTCTCCTGGAGGGTCCCTGTGCTGGGGACACCCCTTCTCTCCCAGTTGTCCTGTCCCCTGTGGGATGGGGGCTGCCCCTTTGGCTTTCAAAAAGCCAGGCCAGGGTGGGCCTGGAGAGGCCACAGAGCTGGCAGAGCCAGTTCCCTGCCTGCCCCTCCTGGGATTGGCTGCACACCAGCTGGCAGAGCAGCTGAGCTGGCCCCAGGCTGCTCCTTAGCCCAGTGTGGGAATGAATGCAAACACAGACCTGATGGCAGCTCTTCCTTCCTCCTCCTCCTCCTCCTCCCTGAGGTGAGCAGGAGCACCCTGAGCCACCTCAACTTGGCCCTGAGAGGCAGGCAGTGCTTGGTGCAGGCCAGGAGAAGCACAGAGGGATTACCCTGTGCTGCTGCCAGCTCCTTCCTACCACCAGTGTCCCCCAGCTTGTGCTCCATGCAGGACTGTCCCCAGCCCAGACCTGCCTCTGGAAGAGGCTGGAGCTGCCAGTAGGGTCTGGTGCTGTCACACTAGGACCCAGGGGGCCCATGCAGCCATGAGCAAGCACGACTGGCTGTGGGGGTGGAAACCCCAGGGTGAGGGCTTGGCAGCTGGCACCATGCTGGTTACCAGGAGTCTTCACTATGTGCAAGTCCAAGCTGCTGGGAGATGGTCCCTGGCACCTATGTGGGGGGAGAACAGACTCACTGGGCTCTCTGCCCCCCCCTTGCAGGGGCTTTTGCCTTCTCCAGGGTGTTCACGGGCCAAGCCAAGTGCAGGTGCAGTGCCTTGGGTCACCCCAGGCTGGATGAACATCCTTGACTGCCCGTCACCTCCATGCCAGGTAAGTGTGCCCTCCACAACCCCTTCCCTGCCTGTCCCATCCCACTTCCACAGCCAGAGCCAGGGGCTAACCCACAGCATGGAAAAGAGCCTTTATTTAGACAGCACGTGTCACCCACTGCTCCTGGGCCCTTCCCTGCTGTCCCTCACCCAACACACCACCCACCCCCACCTCCTCTCACTGGTCCTCCTGCTGTGGATGCAGAGACCTCCCCACCCCCAGTAGCTCCCCAAGTGCAAGACCTGCAGCCCAGCCACGACCCCCACCCGATTCCACCCCTGGCCCGGCACCTCCACCCCCGTGTGAGCACCCACCCCACCCAGCAACCCCTCAGAGCTGTTCCTATACCCCACCCCCACATGCTCCCCAGCCAGGGTGCTCCTGCACAGCCCTCCCAGGGAGACGCAGGACCAGGAACTGGGACAATCCCAGTCCCTGCCCCGCTACCGGTGCGGAGGCTCCTGCTTCTGGTGTCGCTGGCGCTGCTGCCTGCGGAAGGGCTTGGGGCTGAGCAGGGGGATGTGTCCAACCAGGCGCAGGGGTGAGCTGGGGCTGGGGATCTTGGAGCAGGGAGATGCTGGCTGGTGTTCCAGGGCTGGGAGATGGTGTTTGGGAGGCGCAGCTGGCACGGCAAAGGGCACGACGGCCTCCGAGGGGATGAGAACAGCTGGCACCAAACCGTAGGAGAGATCGAAGGCTTTGGGGGCCACTCCATTCTGCAGTGGGGCAAGGCGGGCTGGTGCCGGGCTAGCCAGGGCAGCTGGGTGCCCTGTGGGGCCTGCAGGGTCCCTGCCCACCTGCTGCTTCTGCAGCAGCTCCTGCAGCTTCTCCAGCTGCGTCCGACACACGTGGGAGCGGGTGCGGCTCTGGCAGAAGGATTCCAGAAAGGAATCGAGGGGCAGGTCCTGGGTCAGGAACTGCTCTACCTGTGCCTGTGGGATGGGCAGAGGGGCAGCATCAAGCCAAGAGAGCTCTGAGACCGTAGATGGAGCCCAGATGGCCGAGTACCAACCAGATCCTGGACCCTTCTCCAGAGCCTGGCATTCAAGAGAGCACAGAGAGGAGTCCAGGGCCCACATGAGGAATGGGGAGCAGCACAGGGGGGGGTCTCTCCTGACTCACCTCTGACTCTGCCTCAGAAGCATCAAGCTTGGCTTGGAGCTGGCCCAGGGCGCTCTGCGGGTTCCACTTCTCCAGGTAAGCCTCTGTGTTGGGAGGGGATGGGGCTGCCAACAAACCTCCCCCCACTGCTGGGGCTGTCATCCTTCCCATCCCCAAACATCAGCTCCCTCCCCTCTTGAAATGAAACAGCTCCAAAGGCATCCTTGGAGCCACCTGCCACAGCAAGGCCTGCATCCCCCTGCAGCCTCTGTCCCAGCCAAGGGACAGCATCACCCCACACTGCTCCTGGTCATGGCTGGGCCGTTTCCCCAGGGCAGGTTCAAGGATGCTGAGCCCACTCAGGGCCTCATTATGACAGGTTGCTCGAGCCATGCCAGGCTCTGCCTCATCCCACTGGCTGCTCCCCGCTCACCCAGGCGCTGCTGCTTGTCCCAACATGCCTCTCGTAGCTCCCGCAGCTCCTGGTACTTGATGGCCAGAGAAGCCTTCCCATCCTCCAGCTGTGGGCGCAGGGACAGGTTCACCCTGGCCTGGGTGCAGTTTGAAGCCAAGCACGTCTCCCTCTCCAGCTGCAGACTCTGAAACTGTGAGGACAGGAACGGGGAGGTAGAATCACAGCATTGTTTGGGTTGGAAGAGACCTTTCAGATCACCAAGTCTAGCTGTGAACCCAGCACTGCCAGGGCACCACTGCCCCATGGCCCTCAGCACCACAGCTCCATGGTTTGGAAACCCCTCCAGGGATCACAGGGACTCCACTGGGACAGCCCTGGACAGCCCTTGTGGGGAATAAATTGTTCCTCAGCTCCAACCTAAACCTCCCCTGGTGGAACTTGAGGCTCCTTCCTGTTGTCCTAGTGCTGGTTCCTTGGGAGGACAGACCAACGCCCACCTGGCTCCAGCCTCATTTCAGGGAGTTGTAGGGTCAGCACTAGAAACGGACAGAACCAGTCAGAGCTGGCAGCCTGCTGGGAAGGTGTTTGTCTCCATCCAGCCTTCTCTTCCTGCACCTCCTGGTGTGTCCCGGGGGGGATGCAGTGTCTGGACCTGGCTCTGCACAGCACAGAGAAGCTCACCCTGAAGGTGGCAAACCTCGAGCAGGTTCCCCAGCCCCCCTTGCAGAGCACCCACTGCTAACAAGGATGTCAAGGGACACCCACACACCCCCTCTCTTGCAGCACACGCATTTTTCCACCCGCGGGGTGGGGGAAGCAGAGCGTGGTGCTTTGAGAGACCCAGAGATGCTGAAATCAGGCTGGGGAGGATTTCAGGATAACCCGACCCTGTTCCCGCAGAGGAGCGTCTGGAGCCGGGGAGGCGCTCGGGGCTCATCCCAGCCGCAGGGAGCCAAGCCAGGCGTGGAGAGCAAGGCGAGGGGCCCGGGCCACCCCATCTCCCCCAAATCTCAGCGCAGTGAGAGCACCGGCACCGGGAGGGGGCCAGAGCTCTGGGTTTTGACGGCCCGAAGCTGCTTGGCAGGCGCTGGCATCCCCAGGAGCCCCGGGGCGGCCGGGATGCCCAATCCCGAGGTCTCCCCGCGGTCACCCCAGCCGGTGGTGGGTTTCTCTGCTCCTCCAGAGCCCATCCCCGGGGCTCGGCAGGCGGGAGGTACCGAGGGAAGAGCAACGAGCAGCGGTCCCGGGCACCGGTGCCCGGGAGGTTCCATCGACCCCGCTGAGGTCGAACGCTGCGTGGCTCGGCTCGGCTCGGTTCCACCGGCCGCGGGACACGGATCACCGGCATCACCTTCCCCCCAGCCCCGGCCGTACCTTCCTGGTGAGGCGGGCGGCGCGTTGCAGTCGGGGCTCGTCCTGCAGCAGGGTGCGGAGCTGCGCGGTGCTGAGCGCCCCGAAACGCCGCGGGGAGCCGGGCGGCGGGGCCGGCGGTCGGGACATGGGTCGGGAACGAGCCAGGAACCCCCCCCCCAGCCCTCCACCCCACCCCTGGCTGCCGTCGCCGTCGCCGCCGACCGGGAGCACCGAGCGCTCCCCGCCCCCGCCCCCGCCGGTCTTAAAGGAGCCACGGCTGAGCTGAAGGAGCTCCGGGTCTGCTCCGCACTGCCCCTGGCTTGGGAGGGGGAACCGGCACTGCGCTCGCTGCCTGCATCCCGCAGCCTGCTCTGTGCAATCCCGCACCCTGCTCTGTGCGCATCCCGCACCCCGCCCTGTGCATCCCGCACCGCCAGGCTCGTACCCTGCGCTGCACCACACCTGCTTTTTTTTGGCTTGCTGGAGGCAGGTAAGAGGCTGATGGCTCCAGGGCCGAGTGTCTCTCGCCCTCAGGGAAGGCACACGAGGAATCCACCCATTTCACCAGTGAATTTTCTTTTTTTATTCTTGATTAATGACAAGAAATCAGTGGCAAGCAGGGGAGGAAAGAGCTGAGCAGAGGGGGAGCCTGCACTCAAAGAGGGGAAAGTGGCAAGTGGCATTTCACTAAAACCCTACTACCCTTGGGCTCTTCTCTCTGCTCCAGAAAGGCTCGGGCTCTTTGGCCACGCAGAGCCTTGGCAGCGCCCGGTGTGGGCAGGAGAGGGGGAAGAAGCACTAACAATATGAAGCTGGTCTGATGAGGATAAGGGAGGATTTGCAGTTCCCTTTGCACAGGTTGCCCCATGTCAGGCCACCCTTGAAATTCAGCCGTACAGAGTAACAGGCTGAGAACCACCACCCACCCTCGTAGCTGTAGGCACAGTTCCGACTGTAAGTGTCCTGATCCCGATCCTTGGTGGAGAACTTCATGTTGTCGTGCATGGTGTTGGGATTGTTGGAGGTCATGGCATCCCCCGCCGTCCCCGAGTAGGCTCCCAGCCTCAGCCGGTAGCCGTGGGACTCGTCCTCCACGCTGAAGAGGTTGTAGTCTGCGAAATTGATGTTGTCTGTGGAGTCCTGGATGACAAACCTGACCTGATAAACCTTCTGCTTGGAGATCTGGTGGATGTACTCGGTGCCCAGCCAGTACTCGCCGCTCACGCTCCCGAAGCCGTACTTGTAGGTGCTCCAGGACTCGGCCCAGGTGACTGGCGTGTCCTTCTCGTTCCTCTGGATGACTGTCCAGCCCCCGTTGGTCACATTCATCTCACAGTAGACCACGAGGTGGTGCAGCCCTTTGGGCTGGATGATGTAGACGCCGCTGCGGCTGCCGGCAGGCATCTCGCTGCAGTCCTTGGGCCAGCCTGGGGCAGGGGAGAAATGGTTGTGAAATCCCACACAGTGAGACACTAGAAGTCCAGGGCATGGCTGGTAATAGACTCCCCCTGAGGTTATGGGCTGTGGCACTTCATAGAATCATAGAATGGTAGGGGCTGGAAGGGACCTAGAAGATCATCTAGTCCAACCCCCCTGTCAGAGCAGGGTCACCCAGACCAAGTTACCCAGGAACAGATCCAGGTAGGTCTTGAGTCAGAGCAGGAGACTCCACAACCTCCCTTGGCAGCCCCTTCCAGGCTCTGGCACCCTCACTAGGAAAAAGTTTTTCCTTGTGTTTCCCCTCAACCTCTTGTGCTCCAACTGACTCCCATTGCCTCTTCTCCTGTCATTGGATGACACTGAGCAGAGTCTGGCTCCATCCTCCCTACACTGCCCTGAACATATTGACAGACACTGATGAGGTCAATGCAGCCTATTAGAAAACAAACACTTTTCCTTGTCTGAGATGTCAGCTAAGGTGGCTGAGGGCTCTTCGTGAGCCCAGCCATGGTGACCCCTCATGAGCAGATGTGCTCCTGGCAGAGACACTCACCGTGGGCTGCCGGTGCATGCGGTGCTTTTGGTGCGTGCGGTGCACGCGGCGCGTGGTGGCCGATGTCCCGGACCTGTCGGACGTGGTCGTCACCGTTATCTGAATGAACAAGAGCAGAGGGGACAGGAGTGAGTATGGAGAGTAGACGCGGCAAATGCCTGCTGGGAGGGCATGGTCCTCTCCAGTGTGAAGCCCAGAGCACACCCTCTTTCCCGACTCTGATGCGCAGTTGTTGGGGAAGCTCAAGTTCCTGTTCCTGACAAGTGACTTTTTCAGTGAAACCAGCAGCAAACACTTGATGTGCCAAGAACTCTTCTTCCCCCTTTGGAAGGGAATGATCTCTTACTGTCGTTATCATGCCCCACCCACAGCCCCCAGTTTTATTCCAGGAGCATTCCTTGGAGGCCTCCTCACTGCTCCAATACCCCTTGTTATTTGTAGGTTGCTCTGTGCCATCACCTGGCTGATCTCTCTGCCAGTGCCACTGCTCTTTGAATTAACCTCATTTAATTCCTCTGTGTATTCACTTCTCACTTGAATTCCACTGACCTTGTGATTTTCAGAGGTGTCTGCTGTTCTCCATGACCTCAAAACACACAGTGATTGTTCTCCTTAACATCTTTAACATTGTTTTGCCAGGGCCTGCAACACCCTTTGCTTGGTCTTGCTGCCAATGAGACCAAACCTGTGCCTTCTCCTGGGATCCTGTGACCTCTGGGCTTTGGACTATTGGTCTTATGGACAGAAGAACTTCAAGCCAAGCAGAAGAGACAGGCACCAACCAGAGGAGGACTCTGAGATGATCCTTGTTCTGGTAAGACAGCCTGCATTGCATTGGCAGTGCCCACACACAGAGCAGTGTTGTAGGGCTGTGGTTAGGCTGGTGAGCTCTGTCTGACTGAACGTGACCTTGTTTGCCTCTCCCTCTTGTCATGGTAAACTTACCAGGCTGGGAGGACTCTGGGGGAACGTTCATAATCTCATCCAGTGTGCCATTGAGGAGATGCAGGTTTGTAATGTCAAAGTCAGGAAAAGATGCTGCCAGGGTGAGCAGGCAGGTGAAAAGCAGGAGACAAAGGCGTTGGGAAGCTAAAAAGGGAAGAGATTGGAAGAAGAAGGAAGACATCATCACTCTTCCATTAGAGAGCCACTGATCCCATTTTACTCCTTTACTTGCAGAGTAAAATAGGAAAATAAAATTCTTTATGTGTAGAGCTCCCTCATGGATCTATAAGCCACAGTTCACTCATTTTGATGAGCTGTCACATCCTCACTGGCAGGAGCTGGTAGTGGTGGCACCTGCTAGGGGTGGGCTTTGAGACTGAAAAAGTGTGGAAACCTTCTCCAAACCCAAAGTGAAATCAGAAATCCCTGTAAAAAAGAAGTCTTGGTGCTGGAGATAAGAAGGATGAGCCTGGAGAGAGGAATCCCCTTTCCTTCCAGCTCCCATTATGTTCCCCTGACAGACTCACATGGTGTAAACTGGAACTACATCAGCCTAGAGCAGGGAACAGGCCCTGGGCAGGGCCATGTGTGTTGTTTCTGTTCAGAGCAACTAGGGAAATGGGTACATTTTTTGGCAATATTAAATCTAAATAAATTAGTAGAAGGTTTATCATGATTCTTAGAGGGTGGGGCACCTGCCCATGGGGACATCTGGTCCTGGTGTGACAGATGTAACTCTCTGGCAGGTTATCAATGCACTCCCTCCACTACTCAGCAAGGAGCAGAGCCAAACTTTTCACTGCCCTGGAATACTTGGGTTTGGCACCATTCCCTGAGATAACTGAGAAGGGAAACAATCAATGATGTGCGATTGCAGCCACCCTAGAGACAGGCACTGTTCCTGGGAATGCCCCAAGCTGCCCAGTCCTTTGTGCTGATTCCAGTTTTATAGCAAAGGTTTTACAGCAAATCCAATTGATTTGCTTCCCAATTCCTACATAACATTTAGTGTCTTGATACACTTGTGTTTAGAGGCACCTTTAAAGACATCTCTTCTTTAGGCCACCAGAGAAGTGATGTGTCCTCCACTGCTGGCACATTCCCCCATGAATGATCATGAAAGGTCTGGGGAGGAAGGAGGTGAAGGGGAGAGGATCAGCTGCTCCTGAGGGTTCCTCTGGGGACAACAGTGTGTTTTTGAGCATCTAGCCACCAGGTACCTATTCAATATCTCTCTTTAAGCAAGAACATCTAAAAAACCCATCCATTTTCTATTCTACAATGCCCTTGAATAATTTAATTGAATAATTTAATACTTTCCTTGGAAAACTGAAAATTGAAAAGAATATTTGGTAAATATGAGGCTTAGAAAATGAACACTTCAGGGCTACCCTGACACAGCCTGAAAGCAGCAGAACATGCAGACTCTTGCTCCAGTTTCCAGCCCAGGGCACAGTGAGCCCAGGAAAAAAAAACCATTGCACTGGGATAGTTGGGGTGTGGGGAGAAGGGAGGCCTGCAGAAGGTGCCAAGATGCCCTGTGACCTGTAGCCACACACAGCAATCCCATCCCATCCATCCCATCCAATCCATCCCATCCATCCCACACTCACCCATGCCGTCTCTGCGGGGACCCTGTGGAGCAGGAGGCAGAGAGGTTTTGACCTGGCTGGAGGAGTGTCCAAGCCTGAAAGTTATAGGGCTCAGGAGGCGAGGGGGTGGAGGCACGAGACCCAGACCACAACACTTGTCCTCTGGTTGGCAACAGGACTAGTGGTTTATGGCTTGTTTGCTCTTCAGCATGAAGTGAGATGTCCTGGGACAATGGAGGCCGTGTCTCACAAAGGTGAAGAGCTTTCTTCAGAGGCAAAGCAAATAATTGGGTGCCAATAAGTGAGGGCTTTAGAACAACCTCTATTTCCAGCCCCCTGGAAGGGTTTCCCCAGGGAACGGCATCCTCTGGGCACCTCTGCACATTTCAACTCCTAAGCAAACACCCAGATGACATTTCCCCTTCTGGATGGAAATCAATTCTCTCTAGAGCAGTCATCGAGCCCAACAGCCACTGGGGACCCCATTACACCCTTCAGGGGAGAGGTACTCCAGTGTTCCTGGGAAATGCTGCACCAAACTTCAGAGAGTGCCACTCCAGGAGGCTCCAGACGTGCCTGGCCTGTCACCAACCACCAGGCTGCCTCTTGCACAACGTGGTCTCCCCAGGCACCGTGGCCCTTGGAGCAGTCACAAGGGAGTTTTGGGGACTGGTGACGTGACACTGATGTAAAATGGTCTTGCTCAAGCCCCTCTCTGCTCCTAGGAGTGTTTATACTATGGATTGCTTACAGAACATGCCAGGTGAGCCTTAGAGAGGGATACCTGCAGTACTCTGAGTTAGAAGGATCCCTGTACCCCAGCACCCACCTTGTACTGGACAGCATGAGATGGCCAGAACCTGCAGAGTGGGCTTTTGTCACAGGCTGCTCACTTGGCTGCCTGGTCATGGAGGCTTCTCTGTGTGCTCTGCTGAGCAGCTGCTGCTCAACAGAAGATGCCAGCAAAGGTGGGCAGCAATTCTCAGCAGAGCTTCACCAGCAGCTTCCAGTCCCCAGCCAGCTTTTCCAGGAGGTTGTGGCTGGTGTTTGGATTAGGATGTGCAAAGAAGGGAAGGGGAAAGCTGTGGAGGGGACCTCTCTGAAATCCCAGCTGTGAACTGAGGCCCAGCTCCTGCTTGGTGTGTGTTTGATACTGAAAGGCATCGTGGCACAGAGTTGTTTGTTGCTGCATCTTGGGCTACAGCTGGAAGAATGCAGCCAGGAGGGTGAGGAAAGAAGTTCTCTCATGTGAGATGACAGCTGGAGTGCTGTACCCCCTGCTTTGCCCCTCCAGAGTTCTTCATGCCACCTCCTGGCATGAAGAACAGCCTTCCCAATCTGTCCTGAAGGCATTTTGCTTCTGTAATGGGAGAAATTCTTGGTCCACATTTCTGGGTGCTGGGAGGGTGGGATCTGCAGGGTCTCACCAGGCCAAAGACAGGGACTGGGGAGGAGAGTGGCAAAGGGACCCACAGGCACCTGTTTGTACCTGGAGTCCTTGCCCTCTACTGAGAGCAAGCAGACTGGAGTGCCAGGGGACACTGTTTTCAGCCCAATGACTTAACTCATTGATCCTGAAACCTGCCAGTGGAGAGTTAGCAAGTGGGCATGTCTCTTGAGGACCTGTCCTCATCTTTCCAAGGTCACCTTTGGGATCAGGCACATAGGAGACCTAATCTATTCTCCTCTACTAGTTTCTGTGTGTATATCCTTAAAAAGCTGGGGCTCTCCACTTCAGTTTGATCATGGCTCTCCAGAATTTGCTCCAAGTGGGCAATTCAGATGTAGTGTTTGAGGAGCTCAGCGAGTCAATAATTGAAATCCCTCACCCCACAGAGGGGATTCTTTTGTATTTCTGTGGCTGGAAGGGCAGGTCTCCCTCCCATCAGGGGCTTTAGCTGTGCTGTCATGGGATCTGAAAACTGCTCTGCTCACAGTCTGCAAGTGCCTCCTTGTGCCTCTACAAATAAGAAGTGTGAACACGAGTGGGTGTGTGCAGTGCCTATAAAACCTCCGTGGAAAGCCTGGCACGGGAGGGCTCACCACTGGGTTCCTGCTCCCTGCTCAGCCAAGCTGTTGTGATGGGTGAGTTATCTTCCCAGCAGCACCCTTCATTCACGTGTGGTGCTGGGCTCACACAAGACCTGCTTGGGGTGAGTATAGAAAGGAGAGGTTTAGCAGGACAGCAGCTGTGGTCGTGCCAGGGTGATGCACTTTGCTGGGCACGCTGGTAGCAGGAGGGGCACAAGACCAAAGCATCAAAGGAGACAGGTGCTTGATGCCAGCCCACACTACACCCCTATGCTCCTGTCAAGGGTGGTTAATGTGGAGCCCTAGATTTCAACGTGGTCCTTTCCCTTCCTGCCCACTGCATTTGCCACACGTGTGGTTGCACAGGGGTCCTTCCCCCAGTGTGATGGCTGTAAGTGAGCCAGTGTAGGGTGTAGGGGTGTGCTGGTGGCCAGCACAGAAAGTATAGGTGTGGGCCCAGGAGACTTTCTCTTGTCTGCTTGGGAGCTGGTATTTGTGCAATAGGACCCATTCCCTGGATGGGGTTTCCTTCTAGAAGCCACTGGGCTGGAGTGGCTTCTATTGAAGGCTTAAGAGTGATTGTTCCAAAAAATAACTGTTTCTTCTGAACCCTTCCCCTGTCACACTGCTCATCCCAGATCTAACCAAGTCATTGTCCTCTCTTAGCTACTCTTGGGCTGAAGGCCCTGAGAACAGGGCAGCAGGTTTCTGTCTGGTGCAGGGAAGGAGTTGATCAGGAGGGTGACAAAGCCATTTCTCACCTCACTTCACTCTTGCATGGGCAGAACCTGCACCAAAGTTGTGTCTCCCACCACCCCAGGAGCCCCCTGCTCCTGTCTGCACCTCATGGCTCTGCCTTCCCTGGTCCAAGCTCCCTGGGGGCTGGGGGGCTGCCCAGGGATCCTAACGATGCTGTTTCCTTTCCTCCCCAGGGCTCCAGGTTGGGACAACTTTGCTCCGTGGGGATCTTATCCTTCTACCCACAGTGGTGGCAATGCTTCTCCTCGGGGCAAACGCTGGCCCAGCAGCACCCACTGCCAGCTCCCGCAGTGGTGAGTAGGGGGTGGCTGGGGGGGCACCGACTGGGCACCAAGGTGCAGAGCAGGAAAACATCTCCCTAACTGAGCACTGACTGCCAGGCCTGCAAAGGGCTAGGGAGGCCAGTGGGCACCCAGGCTGATGCACAACACAGGGACTTTCACACCCAACAAACCCCAGGGCCATGGCTTGTAAGGTCACCTTCATGCTGAAACCAAGGGGTTTCTGCCCAGCACCAGAACTTGGCAGGATTGTGGTTCTTGAACCTTTTTAGACTTCAGTTCTAGGAGACATGTTCCCATATTTTTCTGTGTATTTGTAGCTCTTGTTGGATTGGGAGTATTCTCTTCCTCCTGCCAGAGAGAGTTGCACTCCTGTAAGATGCGTGTGCCCAAGAAAACCAGAATTTCATGGGCTGAACTGGAATTACCCCCATAGCAAATTGTCCCTCATCAGATTCAAAACAAGAAAAGCAAATTAGACAGCAAATTAATTTGGCAATAAATTATCACAGATCACGCAGATAAACTGCAACAAGCTGGGAAAAGAGATCTGTAAGATCAAGGTAGAACTTACCCTTCTTTTGTAATGCCATGAAAACATAAATTTTCACTGCATATCCTCATCCATTGCAGCACTTTGGACACTTTTGATCCTTGCAAGAGCTGCAGCTCAATATTTCAGGGGCCTTGTGTGAGGTCCAGTTGTATTTGCAGGACATCGCTGGCATCTGGAAGATATTTTTCTCTTCCTCTGTTCTTGGCCAGATGCACTAAAAGGCTCCAAATGAAATAGCAAGTAATGGGAAATAGATCCTGGGGGTCTTACCAGGACCACTGTCTTAGAGACCCTCAGTTGCCCTACGGATGAGACAGTGGAAAAGCCACTGTGGAGCAGACCGCGGAGAAAATCGCCCTTCTTGTCCCAGATCCTTACTCATAACAGAAGCTCCTTGTTGCCCTGGTAGACTCGTGTGATCCTTTCCCACCCCCAACCTGTCTTTGCCACTCACTGCTGTCACCACAGGGTTCCCCCCAGACTGCAGCCGCCTGCACAAGAACAGCCCCAGCGGGGTGTACGTCATCCAGCCGGCAGGGTCACCCCCGCGAGTGGTCTGGTGCGACATGGACACCGACGGCAAGGGCTGGACGGTCGTGCAGAGAAACTCTTACGGCACTGCCATCACCTGGACGGAGTCCTGGACCACCTACAAGTACGGCTTTGGGGACGTGAAGGGCGACCACTGGCTGGGCACCGAGTACCTGCACCTGCTGACCCAGCAGGGCACCTACAAGGTCCGCTTCGTGGTGAGGAATAAAGCCAACGTCACGCACTACGCCGAGTACGACATCTTCAGGGTGGAGGACGAGGCCAGCGGGTACCCGCTGAGGCTGGGCCGCTATTCTGGAGAAGGGGATGACTATCTGACTGGGTATCACCCCAAGAAGGGGGGCATACACGACAACATGAAGTTCAGCACTGACGACAAGGACCAGGACCAGTACAGCGGGAGCTGCGCCAGCAGATACGGGGGCTGGTGGTACGACAAGTGCCACAACGTGCTGCTCAACGCCAAGAAAAACATCCTCTGGCCGGGCTTCTGCGACAGCGGCGACTGCTCCTCCTCCCTCATCCTGGTCAAACCCACAGACGTGTGCTGACCGTGCCGCAGCGC
>JAOEGS010013651.1:0-16492 GCA_025447755.1 Corythornis vintsioides | reverse complement strand
GAGACACTTAAGACCTGCCTGGATCTGTTCCTGGGTGACTTGGTCTAGGTGATCCTGCTGTGTCAGGGGGGTTGGACGAGATGATCTTCTAGGTCCCTTCCAACCCCTAGCATTCTGTGTTTCTGTGATTCTGTGAAAGTCCATGGCTCAAGTGCTTGTCAGGTTTGCCTGGATGTGACTGCTGTCGTATTGCATTTTGTGATGGCTCCCAAGACTTGGGGTTCTTGAAATGCTGCATGTTAACGGTGATAGCAGCAGCAGCTGTTCCAGAAGCAAGGCCCATTCAGCTGCAACTGCTTTTCAGAAGGAATACAAATTGTTCTGCAGCCAATTTCTTTTCTTGACCATACAGTATCTTCGTAATTAATGTCTTAGCTGGTTGCCAATTAACAAGAAAAACTGTCTTTGCTGATGGCTTTTCCACTCCTAGTATATTCCTTTTGTCTCCCCTGCCTTTCATCTTTGCAGTCAGTGGGATACCACTGCTGAAGCCATCTGCCCCTTCACTCTGGGGATTGCTGTCATGGCTTCTGGGCCCTCACTGCATCAGATGCAGCTCTCTTTGGGCTTGCCTTACTACTTTGGGAATTTTCTTCCTTCATCTCTCACCCTGCTTTTCTCCACTCCAGTCTGGCTCTTTGGGATCCTTTCCTTCCACTTACACACCAAAATCCTGTTACCCCACGTCACGGGGTAGCAAGTCTCGTGGTGTTAAGGGGGCAAGGGACACCATGCTTTTGCACACAGACAGGAGGGAGGAAGGGCGGGGTTTGCTGTCTGTCCCCATCAGGAGGCTCCAGAGGGAATCGCACCAGGACCAAACCTGTTCTTCTCCTCAGCATGAATTCTCTGACCAGCTCGCCGCTGCGATATTTGGAGCACTCCCTGCCAGCCATGTTGGGTTTGTCTGACATTTTTCCTAAACCCCGTTTCCCCCTGCCCTGTGGAGGTGGCCAGGGGGCCAGCGGCCACTGCCCCTTTCTCTCTCCTGACCTGCCGAGCCACAATTGTGAGTTTGCCTGCCACCATCTTCTTTCTGCCAATGGCTTCCCGAAGACCCCCTGCTGGTCATCGAAAGAGAAGGGTGTCCAACAAGTCAGATTGTTGATTTTTACTGTTCAGCATTTACTGTTTCACATTGCTGTATACATTCTATACAAATATATATATATATTATTTAATTCTTGTCTCCTTATAAGCCTTCTGGTCTCGCATTGTTACATTTGAGATAATATCTGTCCAAAACCAGGACAGTTAATTTGTTGCTCAACATGGGGCTCGAGACACAATAAGGAGACAAGAAGCTTGTAGGAAATCCCAGAGGCACCGCCATGCTTGCTTCTTTGGCCACCTTTGTTTATCAGGTAGGCCTACTATATGCCTTCCCCTTCGTGGATCCTTTTATACAAATGAACATGAGTACCAAAATGGTGGGTAGTATTAAATTCATACACTGGGTTTACGATATCATGAATTCCACACCAATTCCTCCTCACTAGCATCTACCCAGGGATCTGTTAATTACTGGAATCTGAGTAACCACCTATTGGAGTTTGTAACGAATAGTACATTTGCCAGGCCAGAGTGAAAGGGAAGAACACCCCTCCAGGATTTTATGTCTTGTTTCCCTGAACTTAAAGGTATTGTTTCATAACAGGCTTGTTCCCAGTAGACATGAAATGGGTTCTGTTTTTACTAATGTTTCTGTTGTCCATGGGCAATACAGTCTTTCCTATGATTAAAAACAGGATAATGTCCTTGGGTTCAACTATTGCATTGGCCCTAGAGTGTAGGAGGGCTGCCCAGGTGTCCACAACAACCAGCTAATCCACCTCAATCCACATGACCCATCTTCATTGGGTAAGAACACTGACAGAGGAGACTCATCAAGTGCTAGAACAGGAACCAGCTCCAGTTCCTGTAGTGCCCAGTGGACACATTCAAATCCCCAGTGAAGTACAGTGCTGCCTCAAAAACATTTCTCCAGGTAAAACTGAGGAAAGTCATCATGCCACCACGTGCTGGACAATGCTTACCGTGCTGTGATTGCACAATTGCTCTTGCATGAAGGAAAGGAAACAGACAGCTCAGTAAAGCCTACAACTGTGTTGTCCAGGCAACCTGCACCCAGAATACAACAGCAGCCAACCCCAGCAGCTGTTGCCCTTGTGCAGAGGAAGAAATATAAAACCAAGTCAGCACACCCAACACCCGACAAGGGGGAGCCAGGGCCCTCCTGACCTGAGCCTAAACATGTCATAATCATTGAGTCTTTGTTGTTCAATGCGCTGTGAAATTTAAAGACCTCGCATGACAAGCAAATGAGGCAATGTACTCCTGGTTGCTCTGGATTTGGAACACCTGTGCTGATGGGACTCTCATTGATGCTCAAGAGGCCAGGAGCCTGGGAATCCTGTCCAATGATTCCAGCATCGACCAGGCACAAGAGCCTCTCAGTCTTTGGAGACGATTGTTGATGAGCATCAGAGCAAGATCTAACACATCATGTGTCTGGGATCTGGCTTGGTTTCTAGATGGGTCCTTCTAGGTCATCTCTGGGAATGAATTGCATGGGGCAGCTTTCTGAGGAGGCATTTTTAGTTGATTGGTTGAGGTTACTTGGCACCTTTCTAGTACATTTATCACATAACAAGATTAATTGCATATTTTGTAGTGGTGGCCAAAGACCCTCCTGCTGCATCACATGGTAGCTGGAGCCAGGCTTCTGCTGTGGGCTTTGCTTGTGGAGACAAGGAGAGGCTTTTCCTCCTGCATCTCTTGCTCTTGGAGAGGCTGAATGAGCATGGAAATAGCCTCACTTAAGGGTACGTCTCATTACTACATTAAGTCAACAACCACTTGAGTATCCAAGGATTTGATCAAAGCTAGATTTTGAAAGGGGGGACAAAGGGTGGCAAACTTATTTGACTTCCACTTATTTCCAGAGCCTGTTGAGTACATGGCTATGCTCCTTACTGGCCTGAAGTGTGTTCCCGGCAGAACAACTGCCTGCTCTCTGCCAGGAGAAAGGCTTGTCCAGGAGCTCCAGCTGGAGATCAAGGGCAGCCACCCCCCTGCTGCACACTAGCAAAGGACAGGCAAAGTGGTTACCCATCCTGTCCTGTCTTTGGGGATGGTGACTTTCTGGTATAGGAGGTCCTGTGAGCTTGGGACAGGCATCAAAGGTTGCTGAGAATTTGGGTGGAAGTAGTCAAAATAAATCCAGATTCCTGGTTCCTGTTTGGGTTTGGTACAAGTCCCGAGTTCACTTTTTTTTACTGCAAGGAGCAAACCAACAGCTGCATGCTTTTCATGGCTACTTGCAGCATCTTTTTGAAATGTGAAGAGTGGTTACCAGCATGAGCCTCACAGCCTGGGCCCAGTGCATGCACCTTTTGCTTCAGATGGGTTTGCCACCTAAATTCTGGATTTTCAAGCATTTGTCTTCCTATGCCTGGTTCCCTCAGGATGAATATGGCCCCTCTTCTGCCTCTGACAGCCCTGCTGGTTGAGGCTACATATAGTCATGCAAGATGTCCCTACAGTACCAAGGGGCACATTTTCCATTAAAATCCTGTCAGCATTTTGGATTCTAGTGGAGGCAAGACTGAGGGGTTTTACTGCAGCTGAGCTCCCTCTGGTCACCCCTGTATCCTCAGTCCTCTGCACCTAACGATACTGTAGTAAAATAAAAGTAATCTACAGTCCATGTATCCTGGGTACCTATTTGATGATAAAAACACCTCAGTGCAATGAAAATAAAGTGTTAGTGAGTCTCAGTAGTGTCTACAAAGAGGGTACTATCTCTTGAATTAATTTCAGGTCATCTCCAACAGTTATCAGTGTTTTTTGCAGGAGGCTGAAGAATGGGAAGAGAAGCAGCACTTTTGATGCCTGTTGTTTTCTTGCAGATGTGTCTGTGGGCATTGTCACTTTGGGCTGAACCAGATCCCCCTGATTATTCTTGCTCCTGTAAAAGACAAGGCAAGGGATGTGCTGGTGCTGAGAGGTACTCCTGCTTTGTGTTAGAAACCACTGTTGTTAATGTCCTGGTAACCCTTTGGAAATATGAAAGCAGAAATCTGTTTTTGCTGTGGCTGAAAGGCCATTGAAACTCCTGAAGCCCTGCCTTTAACTGGGGAAGTCATGGTGAGGGAAAAGCTGAGCATGGGAATTTACATTGAAGAGGGAGGAAAATGAAGGATTTGGGTGGAGAATCATGGATAGGTGCTGTGAATTCATTAAAAATAGGCTATAAAGGATATACTACAAGGTTCTGGTGACAGACCAACAAAGCTTTTTCATCCCTTCCATTGTTTATACTGTCACAGGATCCTCACAATAGCAGATAGTTTAGCCTTGTACTCCATGGTTCATTATCTATTATTCT
The DNA here is from genome assembly GCA_025447755.1 of Corythornis vintsioides. Taxonomy (NCBI): domain Eukaryota; kingdom Metazoa; phylum Chordata; class Aves; order Coraciiformes; family Alcedinidae; genus Corythornis; species Corythornis vintsioides. The sequence continues at coordinate 12,102 of JAOEGS010013651.1, read as the reverse complement.
ATTTATTAATGCATTCTTGGGTCTTAGTGATGGGATAAACCATCCATGCTTTTCTTTTATGGTTTAATAGGATTCTTCTGAACTCCCCTCCATGTTTACATAACCTTGCAATTCACAGTTATCTATCATCTATTTCCTACTTTACATATACTCGATGAAGCTGAGGAGGCCATGGGGCGTTCAGCTAGTGTGAGCTAAAACTGTTCTCAATGTTCTCCATAATAGATGAGTGAAATCATGTTCAGTGTGATCACATTTTGGAGAGGCCTGTTCCCCTGAAAGGCTGAGAGGAAGTTCAGGGGGCAAATAGGTTTTGGTGGCACCAGGAAGGCTCCTGCATCCCTCTCAAAGAAGGTCATCAAGTTTCATGTTCATGACTCTGGTTGGTCTTCAGCAAAAGGCTGGGGTACTTGTGAGCCTCCCGTGGAAGACCTGGACCTTTAGAGGTGCTAAACTTGACTTGTGATAGGAACTAATCAGGCATTAGATGTGGATGTGATGCTTCCTCTGGAAAACACTGGGGCTTCTTTTGAATAGCTTGGCCAATGTGGTGAGCAACCTGCTTTAGTTGAAGCTGTCCCTTTTCACTGCAGGGGGGTTGAACTAGATTACCATTAAGGGTCCCTTTCCATCCAGAGCATTCAATAATGTTATGATTTGCTGACTATCAGAGAAGGGCAGAACCCCCTGTTTTGGTCAGTGGAGCCGTACCCAGAACTCTTTGTATTAAATGCCCTTTGGAGAACAGAAGAGCAGTGTCACTGTGGGGCTGCTCTCCATCAGAAGCAGAAAATAATCTAAATATGACACCAAACCTTTATTAACAATACTGGGGAATGGGATGCGAGACCTCATTTATTATTTCATTCATAATCCCTTCAAAATGAGTTGGTACCAGTATGTGATAAGTGGATTATGTGTTAGGCCCCAGTAAAGCCAGACACAATTATTGCTTTAATAAACCGGTTGTATGCATTACTAACAACTAAGTCATAAGGGAATTGGTGTATTTACAAACCCTAATTAGTAGTTTGTTACTGTGATACCAAATTTAAACAAATCTGTAGCATCACTGACCATCTGGGTTAGAAATCTCTGGTTTGAATTTAATTAGGAAATAGTTGTGACAGAAAATTGGTCCTTATTAGTTAGCTAACGATCAGCATTCCCTTAATTGAAATGAAGAACTGTCTGTCGGGTTTGAAATGTTTAAATATGAGCAGAGACAATTAAAAAATATTCTCTCACTTAGGACTTTGTGAGCCACAGTGAGTGATTAAATAACACCCACCCTGCAATATTTTAATGACTAAAATGTAAATGACGCAGTTATGAAGGTTTATGATAAAAATCTGGCAATTAGAGACATTTCTAGTTTGGCTTTTAAAAACGGTTGTGGAGGAACTGGTCAGGGCAGCAGGGATGGTGGAGGCACAGGCAGTGCCTTCATCCTCTGCAGGGCATCCTCAGGAAGGGCATTTCTCCTCCCATGTCACTTTCCCTGGGAGCGTAGCTCAGCACTGGGGCAGCAGGGAACAGGCTGCATTCTGGTTTTCGCTCATTTTGTGTCCAAAGCCCATGGGGTCTGCAGGGCTGTGAGTGGCTCTGGGCACATGTGTGCCCTGTGCCAAGCACATTGTGGATGTCTGACTGATCCAAACAGGGGAATCGGAAATGTCTCATTTTCTGTGAGAGTACTTACGGCAGGAGTGAGCTTCTCAACCTTGTAATCAAAAATACACATAGTTTCTTTAAAACCCAGGCCACTGCTCTTAATTAATTTTCACTTTCTCCCTTTATAGTCCTTGGCAGGCCTCTGGCTATTAGGATTCCTGGTAAGCTTCCCAGGTTAAAGAAAACATACATGGGCAATAATAAACAACCCGGCCGCTCTTTTTCCAGCGTTCCTTGGTACCGAGAAACTCTTTCTATGTTGTAACAGACAATGAAGTTTCTGTAGGGGCTTTAAATCACTTAATGTTGAAAGGAATTCCCAGACGACTTTATCAGTCACTGTGTAAAATTGTTGAGATCTCCACCAGCTAATAAATTTGATTTGGGTTTGTTTTGCTGGCATTTGCAAAAACCCTCTGAGAACTATAGTTACTGTATTCCTGTACAGTATTTGAATTCGAAATTGAAATGCCTGTTTCCCCTCTCCTCAGGGAGGGGAAATAAAACTTTGTGATGGAATATGAATGTCGGTTGTTTTTCTTTTTAAACTGGTGTGTTATTATTTGAGGAGATATAGTGTTTGACAAAACCATTTATTTTGCTTCAAATATTTTATTGAGTAATAAAACTAGACTACGTTCCTGCTGCATATGGGGATTTGTGCCTGTTAATATGTAAGGAAGACGAGTGCATTGATGGCTACCCTGGCCCTGCTGCTTCTCACTTTATGCCCCTGGTCTCCCTGCCCCCTGCCTGTGAATCTGTCTGGATGGACCTGCTGGAAGCTGGGTGTGGGGTGGGCTGTGCTGAGCCCTCCAGAGCCCTGGCTGAGGCTGTTGTGGGAGGTGCTCCTCCAGGGCCTCCTGCCAGTGCTGAAAAATAAAAAGCTATGTTGTGTTCTGGGCTGGTTTTTTTTCCTTCTTCTTCTTTTTTTTTTTTTTTTTTTTTCTTCTACCCTGCACTCCCAATTTTATTCTGAATGATTCCTTTTCATGGATGTTCCCACTGATCAGGAGAGAACCAGCATTTTCTCAATCTAGAAAAAGCCCCTCTAAGTACAGCCACCTGCAGCTGAAGGCCATGCAACAGCTGGGCTGCAGCCTCCCTCTGAGGAGCTCTTCTCTGCCTCTGCTGAGCCCTCGGCCGTCAGCCGTGGTTGAGGTGGCCCTGAGCACACTGGTGCCAGAAATTCAGAGCATACACAACCAACAAGGGAAACTTGATTTAAAAAAAAAAATTGTTGTTGTTGCTTTCTACCTACCGCCTTCCACTGACCTGAAGGAGCTAGAGACCCAACAAGTCTTTCTTCAAGCCCTATTATATTTTGTTCTTTCCTTGTGCTACCTTTCCTGCCCTGGCACCTTCCCAGCACAGCATCACTCATCTGTGAATTCAGGAATTCTCTTGCAGCCTGGGACTGCAACCCATGGGGGAACTATTAGAGCCACTTGGACAGAACAGTCACTTTCTGTCCCTGCTGTTGTTGGTAACGGGTTTGCTCAAGCTAGGAGCTGGAAGGAAGAGGATTCTGGATCTTGGATTTTGGTTTTGTAATGCTTTGCTGCTTTACTTCTTTGTTTTACATCAAGATGTTTGCTTAAAGGGATCATATCAAGTAAGGAGACCTGAGTCCACTTGCTTAAAGCATTCTGAGCTGTCCTCTCCTTGAACCTTTCCATGACAGCATGTGGAAAGACACATGTGAACCAATACAGATGTGCTGCTGTATCTCTGCTTTGGTGCCAGATGTTGCTCTTGCACCTCTGTTTTGGTTAAATAATGATTAAACCCCCTCGTCCGGGCTGGTCTCTGCTCTGCCCTCCTGAGCATGGTAGGGCTCCTGGGGCCAGCAGCACCACCTTGTCCTTCATCTGACGACACCTCAAGAGTAACACTGATGGTCTCTGGTGAGCAGCCCATTTGCCCACCCCACTCAAGGAGGATGACAGCTGATGTGAAATTATTTTTTTTTTTTTTTTTTAGGGGGATGGGGATAGAGTTTAATGCCCTGGAAAATTCAGGACCCTGTAAAACATGTAGAGGATTTACAAATGGGGTGTGTCGCAGATGGGGGTTTTGTGTCATCTGGAAGGCAGAATCTGAGCATTTTCTATGGAAAGCATCACATGGTGTTGAAATTTCCCTAGCTCTGGGTCCCAGCCCTGTGATGAGGTGGCAGGTCATTGTCCTGACAAGTGTCCTTCATGCCATTTATTTCTGGGAGCTGGATTCAGGCACTCTGGGGAATGTATTTTCCTGCTAATGATGAGTCCAGCTGCAAACATTACTCAAGTCATTTCACTGTTCCTGTTGTATATGTTCAGCCTGGGTTTTGTCTCTCCCCTTAACTGGAGTTGGCTTTGAAAGGGTTTCAGCTCACTATATGAGAGCCAGGTCTGCTGGGAAAGCCAACATACCTGTCTGTTGTGTGTCATCCATGTCCATCCCCAAATTCACCCTTCCTTTAGTCCAAGAAGGTGGCTGTCCTCACAGCTGGTGAAGCCCAAAGTCTCCCCTGGATAGCCATCTTCTACCAGTTTAACACTGGTGTGCAGTCCTGCTTCCCTGAAAAGGTACCTTTGTTTTTGAATGTCTGATGGGAGTTATCTCAGGTAGGGCAAATATCTCACTCCCACTTATGAGTTTAGCTGCAGGGCTGTCCTTTCTCTTTGTTTGCTGCCATAAAACAACATGTGAGGCTGTTTCTAGGTGCATTTTGGGTATTATTTTGTGCTTTAATAGCTTGGAGCAAGTATTTGTTTGTGGGCTGTGCTTTCTGTAGAAAGGGTCTGAGATGCACCACAAACATGAGTGACCTGGGGTATACCACCTGGGAAGCCAGTCATCCTTTTGTTGAGTTGTTTGTTTGTTTTGTTGGTTTTTTTGGTTGGTTTTTTTTTTGGTTGGTTTTTTTGTTTGTTTGTTTATTTGTTTTAAGAATGTTTGTCTAAAGAAAGGGTTTGAAATTGTTTATTTGCTCAGCACCCTGAGCACTGTGCTTTGGCCCCATCCCTGTCTGCCCAGCAAGGACAGTTAGAGAGCCAGAAGGCCTTTCCTCGTGCCATGGGAGTCTTCACCCTGCCAAGATCATCAGTGGTGAGCACAGGGACCTATGGCTCACCCAGGAGATGGATGGAGGCACGGGTTTCCCACAGCCTGTCATTAGTCCTTGCTCTGTAAAGGCTCAGCAATTCTTACCTGGTAAATTATGTGCCATTCCTCAAAAACAGTGAGTTAAATAAATGGGGCTAGAGCATGTCTTTTTTGCACTTGGCTCTAGTGTATTGATCTGGACATATTTTCAGGCCAAGACTAATCAATACTTGGGTAGATGGGCAGAATAAAATAATTTTCAGGCAAACTCTTGGAACAACTTGTCATTAATTTGCCTTTTGCCAGTGCTCATTGAGGCTGGGAGAGATGTGCGCAGCATCCTCAGGGCGCCGGTGGAGCGGGGCCCTGGGGATCTCTGGGGGCTGCTGGGGCTAATGAATGCAACGTGTTTGCTCATCTTTATAGAGTCACTTATTACCACTAATTGGGAGGGACAGTTCAAACAAGCACAGAGGAGCAGTTGTTGTGGGAGCGTGACATGGGTTTAAAGAAGCAGCCGGGGAGGACCATGCTGCCTGGACCTGGCCCCCTGAGCTCAGCCACATCCTGCCTTTGTTGGGGACCCCCTCTGGAGCTGCCGCTCCGAAGAAATCCGGGCAGGATGAGGCATCTTGGAGTGCTGCAGATAGACAGACAGATGCGCAGCTGGCCGGGATGCTTAGGAAGTCACCAGCTGAAGGAAGGGGTGGGCTTCTGGCTGGGTTCAGAGATGTGCTCTGCATTAATAGGCCAGGCATTGCCCAGGCTGCTTCTTCTGAAGAGCCTCTTTGATGGGGGAGGGCAAGCTGGTGCCAGGCAACTCTGTGCCTTCTTTTGGGGCAAAAACCCACTCATGTCTGCCCTTTCTGGAGGGAGATCTCCCCTCCAAGCACAAATGCATCTCATCTCTCAGAGATATTTTTACTTTTGAGTGTTCTTGTCCAAGCTTCTATTCTTGCATTTCATAATTGCTTTCCCTAATTAAAAGCTTTTGGATTATTCCCCTGTAAGCTGAGCACTGTGTACAAATCCCATTTCTATAGCAGGATCCACCTGTTACATTCATTTTTAAGGTATTTTTTTCATGTTACGCAGGGAAAATAGCCGAGCATAAATGTTTTAGAAAACAGAGAATATGGGCTTTGTCTCTCAGGCATGCCTTGGGTTTATAGCATTGAACAGAAGATCAAAGCAGGTCCAGGGAAGGAGATGTGTTGTGGTACCGAGGGGATGTGTAGGAGGGCAGGAGGCAGCAGGTGGGATGGAGTGATGTTGTGCAGGGTTGTGACCCTGCATGTCCAAGAGCATGAGCCAAGGCCTGTGGGACAGAAAGAGCCAGGGCCAAGGTCTTGCCTGGTTCCCACTTTCCTGTGCACAATGTACTACCATTGCAGGATGGGTGACTTTTGTTTCAGGGATGTGGAAGCAGAAGATGATGTACCAGTAGCATTCACTTCAACTCTGTCCTTTCCTGAGGTCAGGTCTAGGGGTGTTATGTCCTCCCCATCTAAATGTGTGATCAAAAAGATGTTGGATGGAGCCGATAGGTATCCCCAGGTGGGCCTGGGGCTGTTGGAGGGATGTGCAGAGAGAATGATGCTGAGGGTACATGGGAGGAAAGGCCAAGGGGCTGGTGGCTTGGTCTTCAGTCCTCACCTACTGCTTTATTTTGAGAAAAGGGGTATGGTTTGACACTGCATTTCCTGTTTCAGCTTTGCTTTTTTTTATATTTTTTTTTTCTATAAAAACAAAGGTTGCCAAAGTGAAAATGAAAGGCTTGGCTTCTCTTTGAATAATTTCTCTCCCTTTTAAGAAAACAAATCTCCCTGTCTCCTGCTTGTCATGCAGGAAGACAGAGATTACATGCATCTGCAGCCCGATTTTAAACATGCTTTAAAGGTGTATTGTACACACATTGTCACTGAAGAGGATAAACTGAAGGAAACAATCTTAATCTAAGAAGTTAGCATCAACCACAAAAGCACTGGCAAAAAATTCTCCATGTGTGGCTTGAATTCTAAGCGCTAGTCAAGAGGCATGTGAGCCAAACCTGCCAGACAAGAACGTCCTAATCAGAACAGCTAACAAGAGAAATTTTTTCTTTCACATGTGTGGCAAAGATGAATTGAGTTTGTTTTGCAGCCTATTCTGTTTTAGATTTCCTGTGTCATAACAGAATGAATTTGTTGTTCATTGATACCTTAATATATAGGTTTTGAGGTTGGGGGTTTTTTTTGTTGTTTTTAAGGAGGAAAACAATGTCCCTTTTACTTTTGCCTGAATGAATTCATTTATTCTCCACAGCCTCCGGAAGTCATTTATTTCTCCCCGCGACAGCTGCAGGGTCTGTTTGTGTAGGAGTGTTGCGGGCACTTGGCAAGACCCTGGCCCTTCCTCAGCCCCTGTGCCCGGTGCTGCTGGGACAGGGGCTGGCGCCAGCAGCTGCTCCTGAACAGCCCTTTTGGAGGGGGCTCGCTAAAAACCTGCACTTGGCACATCAGAGATAACTCTTCTCTGCTGGGAGTGAAGCAGCAACAGCAGCAAGTGCTCTCTTCTCCCGAGCAATGCTCCTGGCCATGTATTTCAGTTTCCCCTATGCACCCTGCATGCCTGAGTTCTAATCAAATGGCAATTTAATTAGTATATGTGCTTTTACAGATGTTGCCCTTCGTTGTAACTTGTCAGTAACTGAGGTCTGTGTGATGGGCACCTGGGATGTTTTCCTTTTATTAAGGAAACTGCATGCCAAGAGACTTTGGTGTTGGTCCACTGTAGCCTACAGATTATTTCAGAGAGAAGGCAGGTCGTCCCGTAGGTCTATGTATTTAAACAGTCAAAATACACAAGCAAAACATCTTGAATCCCACAGACCTCTTCCAAACAAGTCAAAGCAATTTCTTAAGAGGAATTGCAAGTTTTTGCTGGCTCGGGTGGTGCTGTGCCCTGTGGGTTATCCTCCAAACAGCTGTTGGATCTGATGTGGAAGTGTGAGAGGAACTGTGTAACTCATGGCAGTTGCAACAAAGTGTCTTCTGGTTTATTTACACACATTATAAGCACCTTTAGCATCTATTCTGTCACTTCAGGTTGTTAAGAAATGCTAAAATAGTCTTATTAAAGTGTAGAAATTAAGAAATAGAAAACCTCAGTAGATGCAATGGACTGGAGCTGTGGCTCTATCTGTAGTTGGTAAAGTGTGTAGTATCGGCCAAGCAGAAGATATCTCCCATGGCTCTCCCCTTTGAGCATTGAGCTCCAGCATGTGTTTTCTGTTTCCTGAATCCACAGGAAAGGCAAGCTTGTGATGAATCACAACTCTTCCTGAGGTGAGAGGCTGCAGATCATCCATGGTGTCCACCAAAATCTTCTTCCTTCCCACCATGGAGGAGAAAATCCAGACTGCTGAGGTTTGGGTTCTGTTGCCAGATTCAGAGTAAATCCACCCCTGTAGTTTTTCCCCTTCTGTACCCTGGTTGGGGTGCACCACCACATCTCATCTTGGGCTCATGCAGCCTTTGGGGACCAGAGCAAAGATGCTCTTCTCCATCACACTGCAGGTCAGGGACTGAATCTGTCACTCCCTGGGCTTGGGCGCTGGCGGGGATGAGAAGCTCACTGGACTCAGCTCATGGCTTTTGTCATCCTTCTTGTCCAGGCTGTAAATGCAGCAGCACTTACCAGTCGTGCTAATAAGAAATAATATTGGCTTAATATAAGTTCTCAATTAAAAGGTTTTGGAAATAATATATAAAATGAATGGTCCACCCAGTGAGTTTCAAAGGGCTGGGGAGGGAGAGAAGGGAGGGTGGGAGGGAGGGGAGCTCCAGCTCAGCCGCAGACCTCCACACACCAACACACTGCACCTCAAACTGGGGTTGGGAGTGGGGTTTGATTTTTATTTAAAATTCAAATGTCTGATGTTCTTAAATTGAACAAATGATATTTAAAAAAAAAAAAAATATATCAGGCTCCAACATCTGCAGATTATGATTTGCATTTTGAAATTGGCTGCTTAAATTGAACAAGGATGAATACTGTCACTCTTCTTTCATTCGCTCAGTTTATTTAATGAAATGCTAGAGGTCAACCCTTTGTCCTTAAATTAGTTACTATAAAAATCTTTTTGTACTTTTCTGCTTGTTATGATGTCTTCTAAGCAGAAGAAAAGGTTGCCATTAATTATGTCTTTGTTGAATATGGATATCTATTCAGAGTTAGTTAAACAGTTTCAAACAAAATTAGCATTGAGCAACTCTGAGGCCAGCTTTAGGTTGGTTATCAAGAATTTTTTGCTAAGAGAATGCTCTTCTGCAAGTGTGCATTATCTAATATATTCAGCTTTCAGTTGCTAATTTTTTTTCCAGATGAAGATGGGCTTAATTGAGGTTGTGCTTTTAAGTTTGTAGAGCTCTTCAGCATCTCATACAAAAGCATCTAGAGGCTTTTCATTTGTCTTGAGTATGTTTTAGATGTACAAATATTATTTACTTTAAACTCTAAATCAAAAGGCACACTGTAACTATTTTAAATAAAACATTATTCTCTGCTGAAATATATATAAATTCAAAGAGGGACTTTTTTTCTTTTTTTCCATTATCACTTAATAATTTATTTGAAAGAGCTGCTATTAGCAAATTTTAGGATAATATTGAAATAGCAGTTTAGGAGCTGGTTTCAGACAGGCATTTAGCAATGTAATTTACTTGTCAAAGACAGAGAATGTTTATTGCCGTTAAGATATAGCTCCAGTTTCATGTCTAACTCTCAGCTAAGTGCCATTTTGAACAGGGCTTTAAAGATGAAACCGTGTTAGTTTGCAGAGGGGTCTCGGTGGGATGACGGAGCCGGGTTTTTCAGCGGCGCCCGTGTTGGGCGGCTGTCTCTTTTGTGGTGGGCTAGCATTCGATTGAATTGATTTTCCTGTCCTGGTCGGTGGTGCCACCACCTGCAGTTAAAGGGCAGCTCCTGGGGCAGCGGGCGGTAGCTGTCACAGGGTCATGAGAGGCTGAGAGCCCTGGGTGCCCCTCAGCTTGGGGGGACACCCCAGGAGTCCAGCAGGATGTGCCCCACTGTCTTCGCTGCGCCCTGAGGACCTACCAAAAAACCCTCTGCTCTGAAGCGTTTCTTAGCAGACCCTGACAAAGCGACCTGCTGCACAGGCTCTGCCAGTGCTTGCTACGGATGCCTGGGTGTGATGGGGTGAGCCACCCACCCTCACCCCCTTATTTTTAGGGTGCCATTTTAGATGGGCCATCAGTGATCCAGACCCAGGCCAGACAAAAATGTGCTGGAATTGGGGATGGGTAGGGAATGGAGCTGGGAGAAAAAGCTACAAGCTGAAAAAGAAGATCATTAGGAAAAGTAATAAGAAAACATAAACGCGGTAGCAGAGGATTAGTACTAGTCATTGGAAATGCAAATGAACTCCATGCTCCCTCGCAACATCTTTTTTTTTCTAAGCTTGTATTTCAGAAAGGATTTTTTTTCTCTCTCCTTTTCCCCTTTTGCGTCCTCCTCAGTGCAAAAGCGCTGCTTTCCCCACAGCATTAAATATTCTTGGAGATGAGACTGTAACCTTGTAATGCTTTTAGGTATAATACACTTTTTTTTTTTTTTTTCATTTTAAATGCTAGCTCATAATGACATTGTGAAGTAGGGATCCTGAGTCAGCCTTATTATTATGGTGTCTCCTTGAGCCGAACCTCTGAGAAATGTGAAGGGGAGACCTTTTGGAATGAACAAATCCTTTAGCTGCCTATAATTATTTATTAAAATAGGGCTACCAGGATAAAGGACTGGGAGGGGGAGGAGTAGCATTCCTTTCTCTGTACATCCCTCTGTGCAGATATATGTATCTATACATACTCAGCAGCTGAGCAAAGCAGCTGCAGCACCCCAGCCCTGCATTTTAGAAACCTAAAATAATGGGTGTGCAGAAAGGGAAGATGGAACCAACCACATGTGTTTTTATGAAGCAAAAGGAAAGTGCTGTGCTCCGAGCTCAGGGAATCCTGGCAGAGCATCCTTGCCCTGCCATGTAGCTGATGGGGATTCTCATGTAAATGCCAAGATCCAGGTCAGGGGTACCTGTTCTTGTGGCAGAATGGAAAATAAGTACGGGATCAATGAATCAGTGTTTTTCCCACTGTGTGGGTGAGTGGTGAAAAAGAAACCATCCCGCTTCACTGACTGCGTAAAAGAAGAAATAATATAAAATAAAAACCAAACCCCCCAAAAAACCCCAAGCAAACAAACAAAAAAAACCCCACAAACACCAGTGCAAACCTTGCTGTCATTTTATTTAATGAGTTGCACTGATTGCTGCAGCTCTGTCCAATTTAATTAACTGACCAAAGCAGCAAGTGTTAGCTCAGTGTGGTTGAGTGTCACAGAAGTAACATAACCCTCTCTCTACAGCTTGAGAAATTTTACAAACTTACCAGACCATTAAAAGAAAAAAAAAAATATTTGGGGTCAACTTTCCACTTGTGCCTTTAGCTCTTGAACAAGTACTTTTATGGTTTCTTCTAATATATAGGATTTATCTGTAGCTCTGTGAAGAGTTTTTAAATTTAATCCAGTGTTGAAGTAGTAATTTGTCGCTGGTGCTTTATAATGGGCTTTTCTTTTAACTTTGCCGGGCCGCGGGCTCTTTGTGCAGACTAATCTGTGACACACAATGCCCATCGGCTCGGGGGATCGCGGGCGCGCACCTCAGATCTCCTCCAGAGACGGGACCGAAGGTGCCGAGCGCGTTAGGATGGGAACGGCAGGATGGGAATAGCGTTCGGGGCTGGGGGGTGGGCGAGGTGCTGCGGCTCTGGAAGCCCCGGGCGCCGCCGCGGTTCCTCTTGCACTCACTGCTCGGAACTTGCAGGGGTGCTGAGCCTCGTCCACGTGCGTTTGCGGAGCTGTCGGCGTGTGGAATTAATCGCAGCTGCTGCTGCTTGGAAAGTCTGTAATTTATTTTGGTTTTGTTTTGTTTTGGTTTTTTTTTCCAGTCCATTTGGATAATCATTTTTTAAAATGGATTTTAAATTTCCTCTTATATTGGTAGCAACATGTTTGGTAGGTTTGTTTTTTTCCCTGGAGGAGGCAGTGTCCATATGTGTGTTTATATATATATAGGCTATACATATATATATATAATTTTTGTTCAGAGAGAGTAAAAAATCATGATAATAGAAAAGACTAATTTACCAGCTCATTTATTTTATTTGCAGTATACACAATTTTCAAAATAACTTTTAAAGTCAGATTTTCCCCATCCTGCTTTACAGAAGCAACTCTTTTTTTTTCTTTCCTTTTTTTTTCCTTTTTTTTTTTTTTAAATTT
>JAOEGS010013650.1:0-18302 GCA_025447755.1 Corythornis vintsioides | reverse complement strand
CTTTTCCCCTTTCCCCCCCAAAAAACCTTCCCCCCCCCCCCCCCCCCCCCCCCCCCCAGAAGTCCCTATTTTTTTTTTTTTTTTTTTTTTTTTTGGCAACCATTTGAAAACAAACAGAGGATGAGTAAACAGAGATGAAAGGGGTTATTGGTTCAGCAGGTCGTTTCCTTGCAGCTGGAGACAAATCCTGCCCCAGGGCTGGAGGGACTGGCTGGCAGCTGGGAAGTGGGCAAGCAGTGGCTATGGGTGGGGGACTCACCCACCACTGACTCAGCCAGGGGCTCAAGAAACCAGCTGGACTTTCCCTTTCTCTCTCCTGCGATTTGTATTGTGGTTGGTTTTGTTTGTTTGAGGTTTTTTTCTTCTTTTTCTTTTTTGCTTATTTATGAGCTGAAGGAGGCCTGATTGTTTTTTGCAAATGGATTCCCTCTTTTTTTTTTTTTTTTTTTCCCACCATAAACTCAGGATTTCTCCAGCCCCTTTTTATAGGAGTGTCATATTCTCCAACTTTCCAGTAGTAAGAAGACTTACATATATTAGGCAACAACTGGATAATGGAATGAGGCATTAAATTTTGTCCAGACTATTTACAACTCTTTTTTATTATTATTATTTTGGTTTTAATTCAGCTGCTGCTAAGCACTAGGAACAAATAATTTTCTCTTTTAAAACGCATCACCCCTCAGATGATAGTTAGAAAGCTCAAAAATCAGGGTGCTGTATGGAAGACTTTAATGGCAGCAGGGGAAGGTAATGCAGAACATCACCACTCTTTTTCACTTCACAGAAATCAGGAAATAAATCAGCTCCTGAGCAGTGACTCATGCCTTTGCAGATCCTACTTCATGTATTGTCATGAGGCTAAACAAGCACAAACACCACATTTTTCCATTGCACTTTCAAACCTATTTGGACTGTAATAATGAAAAAAAAAATCCACTCAATTCCCTGTGATTTTGTGGTGGTGACTGAAGAAGGCTTAACCCATTTTCCCTATGAGAATGCAGTTAGGGCAACTTTTCCTTCAGAGATTACAGAAAGAAGGTGGTCTTTATCCTAGCAGAAAAATCTGTGTTATCTTTATTAACTGGTCAACAAAATACTTCATGCAGGAGCTGTGCTGGGTATTGGCTTCTCTGCACCTGGGGAGAAGGAGACAGGATGGGTCCTGCTGGGACTTTAACTGACCATTCCAGAGACTCTAGTTCAAAATTTCTGCTTAGACATACCAACTGCACCTTCTGGCTTTCCCAGAGGAAATAAATGATGATAAACACCATGAAGGAACAATTTTTAGCTGTGCTTTTTAATGTCTGTTTTGATGGTGACTTTGATATTGCGAGAAACTTTCCAAGGAAAGCTCTCTGCTTTTCTTTGCAAAGAATCTGTGCCTGTAACTGAACCAGTTTCTTTATACCCCCTAGTCATATTTTTATAATCCAGATACTTACTTCACCTCACCAGTTCTTCTTTGGGTTACTCTTTGCCCAAACCTCTTTGTCTGACCGTGTTAAAATCAACTTGCAAAGGTCCACAACTTGGTTATTTCCTGAAATCTGCTTTTTAATGGCAAGATTTTCCAGGTATTGAGACTTTCTGGGGATGCTGGTGCCTGTTGGGTGGTTTGGCCTCCAGCCAGCCCTCAGGCAGGACCTGTGTCAAAGGCTCTGCAGGTTTTGGGTGGTCCTGGAGCTGGTGGAAGGTCCACTGGCCCAGACATGCTGCCTCCTGCTTATATTCTGAGCAGGAACATTTTGAACTGCAGTGGCAGCGTGTGTTTCTTCATCCTGTGTCACAAAAGTTTCCTGACATTTAGTGTTTTGGGGTGGATCCCTTCCTTTTCTGTGCAGATTGCCAATTTCAGCATTGCTTTTGATGGGTAACAGTCCACGAAGCACTGGAGCAACACCAAGAAATCTGGTTTGCGTAGACAAGCTTCCTGCTCCCTTTTTTAGCTGGCTGCAGAGGGACCAAGTTACCTGCCCTCTCTGCCTCCCTTCATCCTCCTGCCTTTGCTGCCAGCAGTGCTTTCCATGGGGGAGCATCTTCAAGCTACTTCAAGGGAAGGGGCCACCTGGGAGAGTTGGGTTTGGGTTGTATTCACCCTTCTCACTGGCTGCTACCTCAGGGCTCATTGAAACTCCTGCTGAGCAGCTCCAAAAAGGTTCTGTGGCACTGCCTGTTTTGTCCTGACCAAGGGAATTCAGCTAAATTTGGCTATGCATGTGGCTACTTGAGTGTTTTCCTTTTCTAAGCCTAATTTTATTAAAGGTTTTCAGCTCCTGTAAGGAGAACTTCATACAAGCCCCTCCAAAAGCTGAAGCAGAACCATTGACAAGCAAACCAGCACAGGCTTATTTGAGATGAGAAAGACAATATAAAGAGGAGTCCGGGTTGTGTTTGAGGTGCTCAAAGGTGGAACCAACCTCAGACTCTGAGTGAAATGGATGTTTTCCAGTCTGCCTTGAGTTGCTCTCCTAAGCAAAAACCTGATGTAGGTCAGTGAAAGCAGGACTGCAAGATCTGTTCATCTTTTCATTTTGTGCCTTTCCAAGCAGGTGACAGTAATGAAGCATCCTTTCTGTTTACTGCTCACAGCTGAAACTCACTATTGCTTCTGTGAAACAGTTTGCACCTGACCAGAGTTAAAAGCTATCCTGATTTCAGAGCAGAGATAAAGGGCTGCAGGGAGACCATCTACTTTTAAAAACCCAGCTACACTGGCTGCCATCCATCCTTGCTTCTTCTCGGTGAGTATGGGAGCTGGAAGCTGGCTACTCTCATTCTCTTATTTGCTCATCACTCCTTTGAGCTAAGGCCAAGGCTAGCAGCAGGGACAGGCTGGTCTTTAGTACAGTCTGAATTTAGTCCCTCTTGCTCAGATGGTGAGTGACACATTCCTTCAGGTGTCTCAGTACCCAAACTTTGGGGTTTGTCATATTATCAACAAAAAACAACCATACCAGTTACCATTTAGGCAAATGATAAGCAACACTTGTGTTATCTTGGTTTAATTTGCTTTTTAAATGAAGTTAAGAAAGGCAAAATCAGGTGAATTTACCCTCCAGGCAAAAAACAAAGCTTATCTTTCAGGGACTGAATTGCTGACCCTTAGTTGGTTTCAAAACTAAAATAAAAAAATGTTTTCTTTTGCAGCCCATCCTCCTCCTAATCCTGAACTGGATCCCATCTTGACAACAGCTCTGCCACTGATTTCATTGTCTCCATGGCAAGGACCCTGTAGGTAAAGCTACACCATAAGCACAGGAAGAATCAAACCCTAAATGTAAGGTATGAGTTATACACTGTTGTGCTCTAATTATTTATAAGAAATTATTTCATTATAAATAGATTTTTAGTTACATGTATTTCTAGCTTTACCTTATTACTTATTTGCAATTAATTAAATCGTAGCAGATTTTATGTTGTTATCATTTCCATGTACTATAAATAATTCAGAAGAAATGTTGGTTCTTTCAGGGCACTATGTATGTGCTGATAAGGTGAAGGAGAAATTAAGGTCTGGGCAAAGGAAAGTTGCTCTGTCTTCAATTTTTTCCCAAACATGTCTTTAGAAAAATGGAAGGAAAGGAGCAGGAGGTGGCCAATGAGTGAAATAAGATGCTGGTTCCTGTCATCAGCATTGCAGGGCTCCTGCTTCCATGCAGAGCATCTCCTGGATGCTTTTCAGCAAAACCAGAGGGAAGTGTAGAGATGTAGGGATGAAGGAATTAAACCTGCTACTGATCCACTGCCCTGCCACAATATTTGCTTCCCTTGAAGTAAAGGAAAGCAGGGTTTTTTTGTTGGAAGGTTGTTGGATACAGGAGACAGCTTCCCACCTTCTACCCCCTCCCTGATGCTCAGAGCCACTTTTGCTCCTCCTCCTTGGAACACAACTGAGCATAACCTCCCCATAGGGCAGCTGGTCCCTCTGGTTCCTGTGTGATGAGCCATCATTCCCCTGTGCAAACCCTGCCTGTGCTGGAGTTGCTGTAGTTTTACAGCATGGCAGAGACCAGGACCTGGCATCTGTGAGTCTGGAAGAGCTCTGTTCTTCCTCTGTGCAGGAGGAAGCAGGGGGGCCTCCTGACGAAAGAGCATGGTTGGGTTTCTCCATCTGGCAGATGGCACCGAAACTGTGTTGCTCTCGTTTTGGAGAGTTCCCCAACCGTACCAGACAGTGGCCCACGGGAAAGAGCTGCAACATGATGCCTCTCAAACCAAGTGCGACTGGGGAGAGTGAAGCTTGTAGTAGCAGCTGGGGCCATTAACTCTCTCATCTGCCCCTTTTCACTGAGTCAGAAGCTCTGAGCTTTGTATTACACCAGTTGCCTGCAGTGGTTTCCTGAAGGGATGAGACTGTGCTGAGATAAAAAAAAAAAAAAAGGAATTTATTTGTGTGAAAATCAGTGGTTTGGACACGCAGGGTATTGTGTGGAGGCACATCACTGCTGGCTAGGACTGGCAGGGAGACCTGCTGTGAAACCCAGCACTGCTATGGGTGTGGTGTGCTGGAGCTCTCTGCCCTCTTGCTGCTTGCAGGGCAGCTGGTGGACAAGCAGCTGTTGTCAGCTTTGCTCCTTCACTCTTTCTGGTGAATGAAAGAATGCTTTTCATCTAGCAGGCAAAGTCTCTCCTGGTATGTGAGGCCTCTTCTCCCATACCTCCCCTTCACAGCTCCAAAGTCACTGCCTTGCAGTGCCCCAGCCCTGCCAACACTCCATGCGTGGACCATCAGCTGCCCACAGCCATCTTGGGCTGAGTGAACACACAAAAGTGGGACCTGCCCACCCTCCTGGTTGTGTTTACACTGCTGCTGGCAGGGCAGAGGCAACCTGGTCAGGTGGAGAGCTGTGTGCATCCATGTGTGCACCAGTGGTGGCAAAGTGATGCAGAGGGAAGGCTGCCTGTGTAAGCATCAGTGATGTAGAGCTGGCTTCATCTCACTGCAAAACACTCTCTGTTTTCTCCTCCCACCACCATCCCATCATTAGAGAGAACCCAGTGCAGAGGAGTGGACTCAGCATGCCCCTTGCCCTCAGGAGCTCAGAGAGGCTTCCCAGCAGAGCCACTTTGCTTTTGCTTCACTGTCCTGTGTGAACTTCCTTCTCTTTTTTATTTTTTCATTTTAAAACAGATAGGAAAAACTGTGCCTAAAGGTCAATGGTGCAGCTGTGTCCGTAGAGAGGCTGGGCAGTGTGGGGGTTTGGAAATGGTCTCTCCCCCCAGCCCCAGGGAGCCCTGGCTCCCCTCTGGGCATGGCATTGCAGGCAGGAGTAAGCAAACAAGAAGAAATTGCCCTGACTTAGCAAGAGGTCATGCAGAAAGATCTGTGCTGGCAGACGAGACTGTGCTAAAGATAACTGTTTGACAAACTATATTTACTCTCCCTTTCTGGGAGGACTTACAGGGGATTTGGAACATTGTGCTTAATATAAGCCATCCAGTGCCTGGGGTGGAGGAAGCGCCTACTCCAGGCTTCCTTCAGCTTGTGCCTTTACAAGCCATGAGAGGGGACACCGCTGAAAATAGTCTTGTCTCCTAATTGTCTTCTTGGGAATGCAAATCAGCAGGCTTGCTCTTCCCACCAGCATCAGACTGGCAGCAAGGCTGTGTGACGGGTTGCAGCTGCTTCGCTCCCCACCACCATCACTTCTCTCGACTGCTTGTCCCTGCCTGTGCTCCTCCCTAACCTGATGATGCATTTTGGAGGCTCTCAGAGCCAGGGCTTCGTGGGTTTAGAGTGTTGTGGGAAGCCTCTGCACTGGAGCTGGCTTGCTGCCTCCCAGAGCTTCCCATCTAAACAATGGCAACGTGGGCTAGCACTGGAGAAAGGGGCAAAAGAGAATTCTCCTCAACAGCCCTGACTTTTCAGCTGATAGTCAGTGAACTTTTCTGCCATACAGGAAAAGAGGCACTTGAGATTTTGAGTATGCAGTAACCATGACAAATCCAGAAGTACAAAAACAGCTCTAGGCAGCTAGAAAGAACAATACAGAACAAACAAATTAGCCATCTGTACCATCTCTAGCTCCTAAAGTAAATATAAACACGGGCCCACGCTGGAAAAGCCTGTACTCATCATAAATCCATTAGCTTCACCAGCCCTTGGAGGCAGCAGGGAGTGAGGGGCAGGAACCACAGTAGCAGACTTCTCCCTGGTCCCTTTCAGGTTGGCTCTCTGGGCTCCTGGAAAGCTCTCCTGAGAGCTGGGGAGTGAAGGTCCTCAGAAAGCTCCCACCATGAATGACAGCAGGAGTGACACCATGGAAAATCTTGACCCTAGGTTGGCGGGGATGTCCAGTGTTCACATTTCAGAGACTTCCTTTCCCAAGCCCCAGCCAGTGAGGGTCTTGTCATCCTTCCTCTGTCCTCTTCTTCCAGCGCAGCAGGGTGTTATAAATACAGGCAACTGTTTGCTCTAATCCATCTCTGTCTATGGGGATCAGTAGTGCATCAGTCTCCTCTTTCCTTGCTTCCAATTTATCCCTGTTTGGCTTTCCCATCCCAATGGCCACCTTCCATAAACCTCAGCTTGCTTTAGTTTCTTACTGATGTCTCCTTATATACCAAGCTTCTGTGGAAAGCTGCCTCAAAAAATATCAGCCTCTTGAGATGAAGAGGCAGCAGAGTGGTGATGGGGAAGTAGCAGTGCAGCCCCTTTGGGAGCTTTATTCCTCTCTATTCTGTATGATGGGTGTCTTACCCCAGAGAAGAGCAAGGGGGAATGGCAGGATTTGGTAATAAACTACCTCTATGTAGCCTGAACCCCCCCACAGCGTGTGAAGATCAAGATATTTTCACTGTAAAAGACTTCTGTTGTGTATATAAGGAAGGGAGCCAGACTTTTAGTGCCACAAACTGGGGCCATGCTCCCTACAGCCACCTCAGAGGCTAGTGCACAGTGCTGTGTTCCACCAGCTGGGAAAGGATAGTGATGGGACATGTCCACACACATCTCGGGGGACTGCTGACCAGCTTCCACTTTTAAGTCTCCTAGGCTATCCTCAGCCATCCTGTGACCGTGTGAAGGCTGTGTGTGAACTCCTCCCCTCACCTCGGGGGATACGGAGACCAGAGGCTACAGCAGGCACACTGACAAAGTCGCATTGTCAGCTCATTGCTGGCGAGGTCTGAGGCAGGGAGAAGTTTGCTGTTACTGTAAAGAGCTGCATTAGCTCTGCCTAATTGCATCCCTTGGGGGAGGGCACAAGGGGGGGAAACTTGAGTTGAGGGTAAGGATTAGGACAGTAATACAGACTAGAGGAGAAAACAAACACGCCCATGAAAGGGTGGCATGCTAAGGCTAAAATCTGTCACTGTCAGAGAAAGAGCAACAGCAGCATCTGTCTCATAGCACATACCAAAGGGGTAGGAACTCTTTGTTGGTGTGTGACCTTCAAGTCATTGCCAGGAATAGATTTTTGGCTCCGATTTCAACTCTAAGTAAAGCACCTTCTCCTGTCATGATTTGGAAGCTGAGGTATTTCAGTTTCCAGAAACAAATACTGCTGGCAGGAGGAGCCTGATGCCCTGGCTGCTGCAGAGCCCTGCATGGCAGTGGCTTTAGAAAGAGCCAGTCTCTGCACTTTGAGAGTGACATGGGGTGAAGAGGCTCAGTGGGCTTCACCCCATCCCCCCCAGCCCCTTTCTCATGTACAGTGGCTCCTGGGCACTGTCAGTCCCAAGCTGACAACATGGCTGCTGCTTTTCTCCTCGTATGAAACAAATAATTTTTTCAGTTCGTTCAAAGGACTGGGTATTTTTAACAGTACAAATCCATTGTTGTCCCAAGATCTTGCTGCTTGGTTTCCACACCAGAGCTCTCTTTCTTTCCCAAGATCCCACAGCCCAACAGCTGAAGGGAAGCAGAGTTCATGAATGGAGGAAGATTGCCTTCCCTTCCCAGAGAT
Organism: Corythornis vintsioides; assembly: GCA_025447755.1. Lineage (NCBI taxonomy): Eukaryota > Metazoa > Chordata > Aves > Coraciiformes > Alcedinidae > Corythornis > Corythornis vintsioides. The sequence goes on along the minus strand of JAOEGS010013650.1, from coordinate 10,386 downwards.
GCAAGGTGGTGCCCAGGGGCCAAACAGACATCTCTTCAGCTGTTAACTTCAGGTCAAATTGATCAACCCTCCCACTTTGACACCCTCTCCCCAGCATATATGATGGTGATGGAGAAACATGGAATGCTCTGTCCTTAATGGAAAGTAGCAGCCCAGTGAGTGGGGGGGCAGACTGGAGTGGGGGGGCACAAACTCCCTTCCAGGTGCTGCTGCCCTGCCAGCCTGGGCATACCCACCAGCCTCTTTCAGATGTACTGGGAACTCTCCCCTCCTGCTTTCTAACATGGTGGCATGGGAGGAAAAGAAAGCATGGACTATACTGACAGTAGAGAGGACCCATAACCTCAGCAGGGGTTTCAATAGCACTTAGAAATGGGGTCCTGCATCCCCTGCTTCTGCAAACTGAGGTTTTGGGTTCACTTCTTCAGACCTAGCAGCCCACAGTGGGCTGCCCATGCACTCTCTGCCTGTCCTCTCACAGCCCAGAAGTTCTTCAACTACCCTCAGCAAGAAAATATTTTGCTAAATATCATCTTTAATGAGAGTTTTCAGCTCAGTGGAAAGCCATGATACACCTCTGGGGCCCAGGGAACCCAAATGAAACTCTGGAAAAACTCTTGAGAGCAAGAGCTGGTTGGTGCAGGGTGAGGCAGCTGCTTTTACCTCTGCTACATTAATCTCTATACCTCCAGGAACATTTTCTCTGCTTGTTTGAAATATCACTTCAGCAGCCACAGAGAATACAAGCCTTTTGTTGCTGGCTGTGTCTGCTCTCTCTGCCTAGCAAACTCCTCATCACAGGGGATATTAACCACTACAGAGGTAGGATGGCTGGCTGGCAGCATTTCAGAGACAGAGGAGCAGTCTCGGAGCAGAGAATATTTACAGGAGCTGTTTAACTTGCTAAAGACCATTACTGTTAGTTGGCTTCACACAGGTGAGGTGCTAGCATACTGCTGCTTCACAGCCCCACCACTGCAGCTTTGCCTTGGCTAGTCACGCATAGCAATGCAAGGTGCATAGGAAGCCCTCAGGATTGGCTGGGGAGGTTTAAAATTCACTTTGGACTGCTTTAAAGGTGTTTCAGAAGTCCACCATGTCTCATAAAAGTCCAGCAAAGCTGGAAGTAGGCATGCTTCTTCCAAGGCACTCAGAGGAAGCTGGGCAAGGAAAGCTCAGATGTGCCCTGTCACCCCCAGGGATCTGGGACCTATCATTTTCTAGCAGTAGAAGTGTTGGTGGGATGAGTGCTGTCATCAGCAGCCCCATGTCTCCTGCTGTCTTTAGGATGTTTAGCAAATCCTGGGATCCAAATGTCTTCCTGCAGGCGACACATGAGTGTGCCAGTGAAATCTAGAATAAGTGTGGCTGGGAAGAAGATGCTCTGTGCATGCAGCCTGCAGGCAGTAGGAGATACAATGACATTTAAAGTCCATAAGGATGTTGTCAAAGCCAACAGAGCACCAAGCTGGTGTAGCAAAAGGCAAGTAAGCCCTTCCTAGGTACCTGGTTCACAGTGGATTGGCAGAGAGCAGTGTTTGCAAGGGTTTTTTTTTGGGTCCTTTTTGATTTGTTTGGTGGTTTAGGGTTTTTTTTAAGAAGAATTCACAACACTTCTCCATAGCACTGCAAAAAAAAAACCCCGAAGCACTTTAAATCACCTAAGATACTAAAGTAGGAAACTTGATGCTGTTCCCAGTGCCACAGGGAAGCTGCTCCTCCCAGGTACCTTCAGAGCCTGAAACCCACAGCAGTAGGATGCCAGCTGCACCAAGGAGTATTTCTGTGCAGGTTGCCAGATACAGGGTTCAGTTTATTGCCATATCCAAGAGGCATGAAATATGCCTTACTGACCTGTTAGATAATTCCTGGTAGTTAACACTCTCCCCAGCTCCTTCCCAGCCACTGTACATTGGGTGGATGGGAGCTGTGCTGGCAGGATTTTCAAAGCTTGTAAGTGCTGTTCCTGCCTTTCAAGAGAGTTAGGTATGTCCCTCCTTTAGCTCTGCCTTCTTCAGCATAAAAGAGGTGGGAGTGGGAGGACAGAGAAGGTTTGTGCAGCATGACAAGGAAAACCCTCTGTTTTATGTATTGTTACAAAGCTCCCGAAAATTAAACTATTTTTCATATGTAATGAACTGTGCATGCCCTGTACAGCAATAAAGATATCAAAAGTAGTGCTAAGAACTAATGTGGACTATAAATACTGGCTCGCATTCATAATACTTTTGTAGGGCCGTTATAACTAAAATATAAATGGAGCTTTTATTTTAAACATTTAATATTAATCACATGGTTATGAAAGTGCATCACAAACAACTGTGACATACTCACGGCCTAAATAATAAAAACGAAATGGGTGAAAATTTAATTTGCAAAAGAAAGAACGTTGCATTTATAAAGCATAATTATATCATCAAATATTTACCACTATTTGCTGGAATTAATTTTATTTTTATTTTACATAATAAAACAGGGGGTTCATAAAGCAGCAGGCTGGGTCCCATCCGTACTCTTTTTTGTACCCCCAGGCTGCACAGGCAATATGCTTGTAATTCATGTTTTGTTCCTTTGTTTCACTGCTTTCCTCTAAAGCTTCCAATGCTGCATTTAAAATTCTGACATCTACCCTTTTTACTCAGTGCCCACCAGGACAATTATTTCAATCCTCATCTCTAGAGACATTGAAGTGGCCCGATGTCCTTTGCAGATCCAGGCCATTTGGCCAGACCAAATCCACAGCATTTTATTCCAAGCCATGTGTTGAGGTTTATTTTTTTTTCCTACAGTTCTGCCAGTTGAATGGGCTGGATCTTTCCTGAGGTGCTCCTGTACCTGCTGAGGTGTAGGATCCTGATGGGATTTCCATGCAAATCAGTGCCTGGGGACATGTCCTGAGCATCTGGGCACAGTCATCAGGCAAACACTGGTCTGGTGGAGAGTGTTGCCATCTTGATTTGAAGCCCTCCCTTCCAAAATGGTTTTTCCATCATCTTTCACAAGGCACAGTTTCATGTTGCACTTATTTTGGACAGCTTAGCTCAGCCAATGCTGAGAGATTCAGTGGGTTCTTGGGGGTTTTTTAGGTTAATTTGGAAAATTTCCCTGATTATGCATCTGCCAGTGTAATTTACACCTCTGAGGACTGGGTTGATTAGAGAATCAGTGAGAATGATTAATTTTATTCATTGAAGGCAGGGCTATGAGTGTGCTGCAACCTGCAACTGAACTGATATTGCCTTTAATTGTTCAGCTGGGTCCTTGGCAAGCCTGAGCCAAAGCTGCAAAAACAGGTTTCTGGTAGCCCAAGCTTCAGCTGTCCTGCCAAGCCAGACCAAGCCCAGCTTGTCTTCTGCCTACAGGCTTGAGGTTCAATACCCCCCAAGGTGCATATGGATAGGAGCAGCTTTTTCAGTTTGGACAGAGGCATGACTATGTCAGCTCTGAGGCTCTAGTCATAGAATCATAGAATCACAGAGATGTCTGTGTTGGAAGGGACTTCTAGAGGTCATCTGGTCCAACCCCCCTGCTGAGAGCAGGAACATCTTCAACTAGACCAGGATGCTCAGAGCCTCATCAAGCCCCACCTGGAATATCTCCACGGATGAGGGTTCAATCACCTCCCTGGGCAACCTGTGCCAGTGCTCCATCATGGTAAAGAACTTCTTTATTTAATCTAAATCCACTCCTTTCTCATTTAAAATCATTGCCCCTTGTCCTTTCACTCCAGGTCTTTGCAAACATCCCCTCTCCAGTCTATTTATAAGCTCCCTTCAGGCACTGGCAGGTGCTCTAAGGTCTCCCCAGAGCCTTCTCTTCTCCAGGCTGAACAATCCCAGCTCCCTCAGCCTCATAGCAGAGCTGTTTCAGCCCCCTGAGCATCTTTGTGTGCCTCCTCTGATGAGAGCAGACGTGGCAACGTGTCAAATATGTAAAGATTGCCATTAGACCACCTAGTCTTTGGGTAGACAGAGAAGGTGAGTTTTTTCTTGGGGAGAGTGAGCTGGCTCAGAACTAAAGGAAAAACATGCTGTAAGCAGCAGGAGAGGAGAGCCCTTGTGGAGGGCTGTCCCTGTCCACAAAGATATTTTTAAAAGGTTAAACAAATACCAGTCAGGGATATCAGACAGGAAGAGAGGGAAGGGGAGGAGAAGAGGGACTAGATGATCTTTGGAAGTCCCTCAAGCCATACATGTCCACGACTGCTGTGATTCAGGTTGGGGCAGTGCCCAAAATGTGTCTGGTGAATTCCACACATGCTCGGCGACTTCTTGTCCCGAGCTGTATGTTGCCCTAAAATGGACTTTGGATTTTCCAGAGACTCTTATAAAATGGGATATTTAGGGCATCAACGGCACCTGTATACCCAAAAGCATGGGCTAGATTTTTAATATTTGAAATTATTTTCTACAAGCCCCGCTTAGTTTTACATTCATTCAGATCAAAGTTCCTCTGCTGGCATGACTACAATGCCTGAACTGCCAAAGCTAACATATAATACAAATTAAATGATAAGTTGTATGAAATATTGTTTCATCTATATCCAACACTAATATTTTAAGACGTAGATCCCTAACCTCCTCCCTCAAAAATAAAATAAAGCAAGAAGTGCCAAAAAGGAGCTGCCAGGAAGAAAGCAAGTTATTCAGTATTGTGCTGGGCATTCGTTTAACTAGGGAAGTGGGGTGAGGTTAAGCTGGAGAAGCCAATGTGCAGAACAGGTCAAGTTAGCCAATGATATCATAAAAAAAGGCTGTTCTTTCAGGCATAATCTAGTTAAGTCAGGAGATTTAAGTACAACAGACTCAGGGGTGTTGGAGCTAGAAAGCTGCATTTAGACTAGGAAAAAAAAATGTCTTCTGGTGTTGCTATTTCAGGCTCATCAAAATTCGCTCACCTTTTCTAGTCCTGCTTCATAGATGTGCCCTATGGGACCCCTGGCAGTCTGAGCTATGCTGTGTTGGGTAATGTTCATCTTCTCCCCCCCTGCATGTGCACATACAGCAGCGTGTTTGACTATTTGTTATATATTTGAAGAGACAAATATTCTGTGAGGAAGGAGAGCTTGAACAGAGAGAAGAGTTGCACATGGTGATGGCACAGTGGGGAAGAAAAAAATTTAAAGATGAGATTTTGGTACCTGTTGTCCTTGTTTTAAGCAACCTCTGCCTACAGCCAGGTGGTAACTCCCTGTCTTGCTTCTATTTCTGCTCACCCGCCATCATCTCTGTGCTATTTCTTGCTCTCTTTCCCCAGTTGGCCGGGCTGTGCACCAGCACCTTTTATGGCAGGGCATGGGATGCTGGGGCTGCAGCCACATGTCCCCAGCCTCCCACCTCTGCCCCTGGCCCACCCGTGCCTGCTTGTGCCCTTGGGATGGGCAGCACTGCTGGGGTGCGGGAAGGGGGGCAGGTGAAGGGGTTATATTTAGCTCTCCTAGGGCATGCCATGACATCAGCCTAGCTCTCTCCTCACAAGCCAGCCTGTGCTCTGCTGCCTGCCCTGTGCCTGCTCCCCTGGCACCAGCACCCAGCACAGCTCCTCTTACCCGCCTCCCGTTCTTGCCTGCTGACGCAGGGGTTAGGCTTAAGTGTGAAAACAAATGGCTGAGGACTCACGTGCTTCACTCTGCACAGGGCAAAAGCCAGGGCAAGCCCTGTCACTCAGCCCTCAGTATTTTGGCAGCACGGGTGGGTATCAGCATGGGTTGGGAATTTCAATCCCTGCCCATCTCCGGTGACAGGCCCCGGTGGCCCTGACTCTGGCTGAACGTGGCATTTACCAGTGGTTATTCCAGTGCAGAGAGCAGGCTCAGAGTTTTGCAGTCACAAGGAACACTTTCCTCTGTGTTTACCCTTCTGGCTTCACTGCCAGCAGTGCGATGGGAATAGTGATGCCAGTGCAGAGGCTCTGGGCACTGAGTCCTGGTGAAAACCAAACGAGTCCCAGCTTGTTTCATCTTTCCTGGCTGGAGATTTTCCCCTCTGCCAGCTGGAAGCAGTGTCTGAGACTCAGAATGGTATTTTTACCCCCAGAACTGGGGCTATGGTCAGCAGATGCAATGCATGTCTATAGGTCCTTAACTGTAAAAGGGGTCTGGCCCCACCTAGGGAGCTGAACACAGCCAGTGAAACACACACCCTTTGTATTTTCAAGATTAACCAGGCTTCCTTCACATGGGACACAGATGGCTGGGTTTTTGGCAGTGCTGAGCACCTACAACTACAACCACATTCACTCGGAGCACAGTGGCATACAGTGCTCTAGAAAATTAGGCCATGTTTCTCCAGTGCAAAAGGCTTGTTGATGTGTGGGGATATCAAATGCGTAAAATTATCCGCACTCTGCTTCTTAATAACAATAAAAGGATGACTCATAATGACTTTCTGAGAATATTAAAATCCTAGACACACTGAATCTGTGAATCTGTACAATGAATCTGTACAGCACGCTGTACTAAATGCTCTCCTTTATTACAGAATAGTGATATCTAATAACTCCTGAGCTCAAGTTTCACCACAGTATTTATAATTCACGTCCATAATATCATTTTTTCCCCATTTCACAGCTCGGGGCAGACGCCACAACGCGTTCTACAGCACGGGTGCAAATAATGAGCTGGGATGATGTCATTATGTAGCGTTCCTCCTAAGAGATCTAAAAATACTCTGCTGCTTTCCCACATTTCATCAACGCTCGCTGCCTCCCGCCTGGTGCTTTTGTGCCCGTTGCCATGGGAACAGCTTCCATTGTAGCCCAGACTCTCATGCAGATGTTGTCATTGTTCCAACACCTTGCGGCAGCTTTGATGGCGCATTGTCTTCTCGTTTCCTCCTCTCCCGGCTCCCTTCTCCCCCAGTAAGGATGCTTTGGGATACTTCATCCTGCTCAGTGCCTTTGCTTTGAAGGAGGAGAAGGGGGGAAATATCTATTGGGTTTTACTATCAACCCTAAGCCATCTTGGGGTGTTTTCCTGAGAGCAAAAAAGAATATGCTGTGGATTCAGCTACAGGTTCACTTGTTATTAAAATAGGTGCCTTAAATAAAACCACCAGAGGAATCAAGAGCAATTACCATTGGGGCACCCTAACTAAAATCTCTCCCTGAGAGGGCATGGAAAACTTCTGTTTCATAAGGGGATGTTGTTGCTTTATTTCTCGTATAGTCTGATCAGAGCTTCTACTTTTTCTATCCTTTTTTTATTTCTTCTGGTTTTATAGTTTGTTATTTTGGATTAATTTTTTTCTTTTTTGTGTGTGTGTTGTTTTGTTTTTGCCCTTTTTTTTAAATGTCTTTTTTCCCTTGCTAAGTGCTTGAAGAAGTTTCCACATTTTGGCTGTGTTCATTGTTCAGGATCTCCCCACCCAGGCTTCTTGCTCCAGCTTGGCTTGGAGAGCAAGGGAGGGAATTGGCAGAGCTGAGCTGGAAAAGCTGCATTGTGGTTTACTGCTGAAATGAAATGTAGCTATAGGAAAAACTCAGACAATAAGGAAATTCTGCTTAATCACCTATTGTCTGCAGTTGTTTAGCATTCTTCACCTGTCACTCCTTGATGAAGTCGGGCCTTATTCTCCTGATGATGAGAACCTGTCAGACTGATGGTAATGAATGTGTAACTGAAGACCTGGACTTCTGCATCTGCATTATTTATTCACCTAAAGCAGGAGCTGCTCTATATTTAGTGTATGATGTCAGTGGCTCGTTTGCATCCTTAAAAATTGGCAGGGACCCACATCTCACATGATATATGAAATCACTGATAAATGCTTCTTTTCACTAAAAGAAAAACAGCTTAATAAATGCGGCTCTTTTCTGCTTTCATCTCTTCCCTCCCCACCACACTCCCTTTCCCTTCTGGGATTTGTCTCTCGGTGGCAGAGCTCAGAGCATCTGTGAAGTGGAAATGAGCAGGCAGTGCTGCAGATCAAATTGAGGCCATGGATATGATCTGGAAGTCTCTGCCCTCCCAAGCCCCCCTCTGCTCCCCCCTCCAAAGTCCTGGGGCTCTGCCAAAGACCTAGCAGAGCAGGGTGGAAGGGAAAAAAAAAAGAGAGTGAGGGAGAGCCTCCTCCTCCCAGCACAGGCTTTGTGGGATGCTGGTATTCCTGGTATGTAATGAGTTTCAGTTGGATTTGAGCAGGCATGGAGCAGGGGGGACAGGCAGGGCTCCCATGTGTTTTGCTCAGCAGAGAAGTGGCACTGTGACGGATACTAGCACTTCTCTATCTCAAACATGTCTTTGGTGTAAGCAGCAACATCATGCATCCATGCTTTTGCATGGGTAATGCAGCTGGGGGGGCTTTTCTGGCATTGCTGTGAAACCAGAGGCCGTGCAAAAATAGCAAGCTTTATGTATAAAATATAGATTCAGGTGCCAGATCTTCAGCTGCTGTTACCTGGCAGGGCTCCATCGAATTTCCATGCCAGCTAAGGATCTGATCCTTAATTCCAATGTGGGAATTAGGGGGGTAAAGGAGCTCATTGCAGCTTGTTGGGGGGTAAAGGAGCTCATTGCAGCTCGTAGCTCACAGGGGCACGCCCAGACTCACAGTTTAGGGCTGGTTTTCTCAGGTTGGCAGGTGCCATGCTTCCACAGCCTAGCTCAGCTCCCCATGGCAGCAACGATAAGACCAGTAAGGAGCTGCAAATGTATCATCAACACATCCCAGGGCTAAGGTTTGGCTCTGGAGGGGGTTGCTGCTTAAGCCATCACTCGGATCTAGAGCACAGCCTGCCATGGGGGGCAGTGTCCTCAGCAGTGCAAAGTGGGAAATCAATTTAAAATCAGCAACTGACACACGGAAACAATCAGCCCGTTTGTTTCAGCGAGGATTTCTTGCAGTGGGCAAAGGCAGTTACATAAATCGCTAGCAGGGTTTCACATAAGTGCTGCTGATGCAAGCCCAGGAAGGAGCAGGAGAAGGAAAACTTAGCCCTGCTGCAGAGCTGCTATGCTGCAGATGAATTACTTTGCTTGTTTAATAAACAAACCCATTCAGGCTTCAGCACCATGGCCATTTGCTTGATGGGTTTGAACAATAATGGACTAGGATTAAAAAAACCCAAAAAAACCCCCAAAAACCCTGCCCCTGAGAAATTTGGGCTGCTCCAGCAAATGGGAGCAAATAAAGTTGGTAGTATCATGTGGCCTGCTAATGTTCAGAGATGACATCCTATGTATCTTGAGCTTATTCAAACCAGCATTTTGCTTTGTTTTTGGTGAATAGGGCGACCTGCAGGTTAAGCATCAGAGAGACATTTGGGAGGAATTAAACAGAGAAAGGTGGGGATGGATCACGAAAGGAAATTCTTTCAAGAACCTTACCATAAAACATCCTTCTATAAAGGAATATGTGAGACAAGTTTTCAGATGAGACAGTTGTTCTCCCAGGAAAAACATCATGAAGTTGTTACACAGAAACTCATTAAAGAAAAAAGTCAGCCGATGCCACAAGATGATATCTCAGTAGTCCCAGATGTTCACTGTTCTGGGAAAAATGAGGAAAGATTAATCTCAGAAATTCACCCTGTGTCAGCGGGGTACTCAAAGAAACTTGGAGTGAGTTTGTAAAATAAAGATGCTGCTCCTTGGAGTAATATAAGTAGCAGCCATAAATAGCTAGCTGCCATTTCAAAACAATGAATGGATCCTGATGGCCTGTACTGGGCAGGAACCAGTATGATGGCAGCCATGGGACTGGGAATTAGAAACTGTGGTTTGTTCCTGATCATGTAATGTATTTTCTATGTGATACTGGGAGATTCCATTATCCCCCTGCCTCCAGTTATCTGAATAATACCAGAAAAACAATTCTTCCTTTCCCCTGAGGTCATGACCCTTTGAATGCCAAACACCAAGGGCTAGGATGCTCTCTTGCTGTGCCTCCACAGCCTCATATCAGGTGCTCTGCCTTCTATTTGAGCTTCAGGTGCAGCCATGTGACTACTGAGGATAACCACTTACACCTGGACCCACTTCACAGAATTGCCCCTTACTGTTCCTACTCTGGTGAGCTGCAAGGGGCTCCTCTTGCCAGTGTCCAGACACCATGTTTTTGCAGCACTGAGATAAATTCTGCATAACTGAGATGCTGTGGCACAGATGGGAAGGAAGGGGAACCCTTTTGGTGGCACAGAAGGAGAAGACTACTGAGCACGCCCAAGCAGGACACTGGAAGGACATGGCAAGGTGAGTAATGATGCCTTTTGTTGCTCCTAGCTGCAGACAGGGCAGGTGTCAGGGGAAGCAAAGCCAGTTGCAAGCAAACCCTGGGTGTAAAATATGTTAAAGGTGGGTGTAGGGAGGATTGAGCCAGACTCTGCTCAGTGTCATCCAGTGACAGGACAAGAGGCAATGGGAGTCAGTTGGAGCACAAGAGGTTGAGG
>JAOEGS010013647.1:12318-28501 GCA_025447755.1 Corythornis vintsioides | reverse complement strand
CTTTGGGGAGGGAGTGGGGTTAAAAGAGAGCGGTCTGTTATCGGTCTGGGGGTTGCCCTGACCCCAAACCGCAACATTCAGCTAAACTACTCAATAGCAGATGTCCTGTCTTATATGTGGTGCTTATTGAAGATTGCAGGGTGTGTATTAACTGGAATAATTTGTCTGCATATCACATTCTCCTATATAGTCATAATCAGTCAAAATTAGTCAAAATCTGTGGGCAGGTGAGAGGGATAAGTGTTGTCCCTTAATACCCTGTAAATCAATGCTACCACTTGCTTTAATAGAGGGATCACAATTAAGCTTCGTAACACATTGATTCACGGATAAGAATAAATGTCTCCTGAAAGATAACAGAATTTATTTTTTTTTAAGAGTGCCTTTATAAAGTGAGTATTTTGCATGGAGTTCAACCAATTTTTATTGTTCTAGGATTTTTTTTTGCATAACAAAAGGTAAATTATTTTAATGTAGATTACTAATATTAAGTACTAAAATACACTTATTTCCTGTAAGTGTTCTATAAAACATTCTGAACAATGCAGAGAGAATGATACCATTTTTGTGTTGCAAATTAATCCCTTTTGCTAATTGTTCAGCTATAGAGGTAGAACGTCTAACAGGATACTTTAGAATTGAGATCATATGAGCTAATAATGTTCTTCATGCTAAATTGGAAGAACAGACTTGTTGTCTTAACACTAACTCTTTGCTTTCTATATAAAAGTGTAATAAAGTCCACTTAATGATGCCCTCCCAGGCATTTGTTTAATCTTAATGGCTTTCTCCTTTAGAAGTTTGTGCCCAAAAGGTATTATAATGTATCTTGGCACTGTACTGTAAACAGTTGCAGTACTCACATTCAGCAATATATTGAGGAGAAATAGAAGTGTTACCATTTTTGGAGCAGTAAATGTGAAGCACAGGACATTGGTGCAATGAGGCCTCAGATTGGATCAGTGATGGTGATTCTGGATCCTGTTGGGTTTGATGAAGTCCTGTTGGATTTCAGCAGTTTCCTGGGTTGACTTTAGACATAGAGGCTGGCAGTGATTCGCTGCCAGTTTTTAACGTGAGTCTGTGTATTGGGTGTGTTTGCACTGTCTCAGATAAGTGCATCAGGTCTTGGTAGCATTTTCAAATGAATTTCTAGATCTGATGAGTGCTGGCATGGCTTAGAGACACAAAACCTGAAGATATGAGTAAAAGAAATCAAGCAGCTAAACAAGGCATTAAATAATTTATTTTAAAATTTTCGTTAAATTTGGGCAATTTTTTGAGCCACTTTCTGCTCTTATGAAGGGTTTTAGGAACTCCATGGTAATTTTCAGTTTGTTTTTTTTTTACTCGTTTCTTTCTGATTACAGATCACAATCACATAAAATCTGAGCACTTTAGCATCTTGGATCAATCACTGTTGGCAGCCCTCTTCAAAAAATGTTAGAATAAAGCTTCAGATGGATCTGTGTGGGATTAAATGACATAGTTGCTGAAACAATTGTGATTCTACAATTCCAAATAATTTGGCAGAATGGTTGTATTGCATTTCGCCAATGTGGGAATTAACTTTTTAATTACTCTTCTTCTGTCAGAAGCATCAGCTCCTCCTATGCCCCATTTGATAATCTGAAGTGGTAGCAGTTGGTGAGGACAGTGTGAGTCCTCGTGAGCAAGTCTTGCAGATATTTTGGACTTTTTCTTCTGAAGAGAAGCCCCACCAACCATGACTGTAGCTTTGAAGCGTGTGCTTGTCCATGGCGTTTCAAATCTTGGTGGAAGTTTTGGACATTGTTATTCTTTTGAATATCCCTATCCTTCCCAGCTATCCATACAGATATGGTGATTTGGGAAGGGATGAAATGTGTTGCTCTAGAATGCTCTAGGATTTATATTTCACTCTATACTGATGCTGCTGGAGGTTGCAATGCTTCTCTTCAGCCTGAAAACTAGAGTGTGGTACATTACAGTTCCTTTTAATGTTTAGTTATTTTCCTAGTAATTTTCAGTAATTTTCTCCAAGTTTTTCCACTGCTTTTGCAACAGAAGAAATGTAAAGCTCATTGTTGTTCCTAAAAGGTTGTTCTTAATAGCTTTCTCTTTCTTTCTGAACTTGTGTTTTTTCTCTTTTAACTGGCACAGTGGCTTTGGGTGCCCTTGGAGGTGGAACTATGTGTATTTTTTTTCAGATGTGCAGCTAGCAAAAGCCACTTTTTATTTAGTAACTGATCTAATGGAGCAGGCAGGCTAGCCCCAGCTGACTTTGAATGAAGAATAAAGATGCAGGAAAGGGGAGATAAAAAGGAGATACTGTTGCAGGGCAACCAAGAAAAAAAGAAATGATGGCAACCAGTCTATTAAAAGATTTAAAGTGAGCAAGAGATAATTACAGAAAGGTGGTATTTGGTTTTAAAGCTCTTGCTTGAGATCTTCCTAGAGAACCATCTTTATACAGTTTGATAATGTTCTGAAATTTGTATTTTAATTTTTTTTTTCCCCAGGAGGCTAGGAGCATTCCCAGGAATATGGTCTTCAGTAGTCAGAAATTCTTCCTCATTTCCCTTCTAGGGGTGAGGTCTTAGAGTTAAATATCAAATACATATTTTTATTTTGAGGCTTTATACATTACCTGAAACTCAGAAGGCCTTTGTCATAAATTAAGAAGACAAATAAGCTCTTTACAGAAGCACAGCAAAGGGTATAATTATATTCCCATCATCATACAAGGGAGGCTTTTATGTATACTTTGTGGTTTAAGTAGCTGCTATGCTTGTCCTTTTTAAGAGTAGTTACTTTACAGCTTTAAGTGGTTTCTCTAATTGTGCCTGTGAACAGTTGCAACTAATACCATGGTATTAAGCTGAAAGGTCTGTGACTTTCTGTCCTATCAAATCAACTCAATATGTACCATTATCTGCATGTTTCTCCAATTAGCTTTTCATTAAAAGTGGCATTACTCTTCATTCCCCAGTGTGAGGCAACACTGAGGCCTATTTCTGAGCTGAAAATCTGTATGTTGGACTTTGAGACTGCTCATCCTATCTCAGACTCTGCTCTGTCAGCCAGTGTTTTCACTGTGCCATTAAGCCATGACTTGAGCCTGCCTTCCTTCCTTCCTTCCTTCCTTCCTTCCTTCCTTCCTTCCTTCCTTCCTTCCTTCCTTCCTTCCTTCCTTCCTTCCCTCCTTCCCTCCTTCCTTCCCTCCTTCTTCCCTCCTTCTTCCCTCCTCCTTCCCTCCTTCTTCCCTCCTTCCCTCCTTCTTCCCTCCTTCCTCCTCCTTTCTTCCCTCCTTCTTCCCTCCTTCCTTCTTTCCTCCTTCTTCCCTCCTTCACCTAAATGTTTTTGAAATACATCCGACTTATACAAACATAGATCTTCCCTGGTAGAAGTGCATTAGGTGTAAACACCTCTGATACCTGAACAATAGCATGGTCCTAAACTGGCAGCAATGGATCCTGAATTTATAGAAAGATGTTTGTCCTGATTTCACACTGTGCTACTTGGAATGAGTACAAGATCTTCAGTTGCAATGGATTAAAACCCAGGGAAACAAAGCTGTGCATGTCAGGCTTGCTAGCTGTCGTGGTTTGAGTAGCAGTGAATTACTCAGTGGTTTAAAAGATTGGTGGTAAGGATCAGTAATGGAAGTGAAACATGTTGTTCATTATAAGTATTTCATAGCAAAAAAAAAAAAAGAAGGCAAAGGAGACATGTATTTTTGTTCATAAGCATCTTGAGTACAAGAGAAACAACATGAGCAAAGTGTTGTGGCAGCTTCTGTCGCTGGCTGTTTTGATTCTCTAAGTTGTATAGCTATTTAAAGAAGTGTTGAGGAAAAGCATCTGCACACCCTAAGGCAAAGGGGCTGAATTAAATTGTTTGGGTTTAGTTTTTATTCCTACTTGAGAAAAATGCAGACCTGTAAATGGCATCAGGATGTAGTGTAGGGCAGGACAAGTTAACTCTGGGTTTAAACACAGTACAAAACTGCTTGAAGATGGTGGCCAAAATAGTTTCTTACAATATGTCACCACACAGCTTTTGATTTGTCTGTCTGATGAGAAAGATGACACGTGGTGCTTTTGTTTTACTTTTAGAAATGGGAATTTCACAGGAATGACTTTGTAGTTTGGATCTGGATTCAACCTGTACTACTTAAATAGCATAAAATGTGGTAGCAGTTTTTTCATAGGAGTGCTTACTGGAAAATTTTACATGCTTAAATCTTGTCATCATTTATAATGTGGGTTTTCCTTTCAGTGTATATTGGCTGAGTTTAGCAAAAGGTACTGTGTCTCTGTGTATATTTTGCCTCTTTCAGCTCACAGGCTGCCACTGGTCTGATTGTTATTTCTCTAAGGAGAGACTTGTACCTCACCACTGAGTGGACAAGGCACTGAACAATCAACTCATTGTCTTAAAACTACTGTACTCTTTAGTTGGTATTTTCAATGACTGAAATCCCTTACCCTTAGTATAAACTTGTCCAGTTACCTGCATGTTCCTGTAAAAATACTTGAGGGGAGTTGTACGTTAGCACTATGTGAAAATAAAAGTGCTGTACATTCCAACTTTCTCGTGGGAACATCTATTTTGAAAATGCTGTGACACTTTATGCAGTGCTTCAGAAAGGAAGAGAAATAAATGGAAAATCCATGATTTAAGAGCAAGAATGGCTGAGCAGTAAATGCATTGAATATTTGCCTTGGGCTGTTAAAGGGGTATAGTGGTTTGGGGTTTGGATTGTGATGTGTGTGGTTTTTGTTTGTTTGGGGTTTTTTGTTGTTGTTTTTTGTTGGGTTTTTTTATTAAATCAAATTATTAAATTAATATTATTAATTTATTTTTTTTTTTGGTCTTTTTTAAAAGTTTCTCTTGGAATTATTCCATGCCTTCAACACAAGTATTTTACTACTTCCAGAAGACTGAAGGATGTTTGATAAGCAGACTCCTGTTCAGTGTGGGTTGTTTTTTCAATGTTATGCTCTGCAGCATAGCTACAATTGAGGAAATATCCTTTGGTTAGTGATTTGGATGAGTAATCACATGTCTTTTCAGTTCTTCGTTTTAGAAGGGAAGCCAAAATGATTTTCAATTAAAATAAAAGGCAAAGAATTGGCAAACAGTAGTAGTTCCCAATCTTCAAATGTAGTCCTGGAAAGCAAATCATTGAGAAAGTCCAGCTATGTCCTTTAAGTCATAGACTAAAAAACCAAACAAGGTATGTAACAGGATGCAGAAACTCAGCTGCAGTGATGCTTTGTGCATGTTTATCCATGCTGATGGGCCAGGACACTCATATGTATTCCTCCTTTTTGAGTCTAATGTGAGTTTGGCCTTAAATGCAAGACAAATTACTATCAGGAACACTTAAGGGCAAGAGTTTTACTCTCCATGTAAATCCATGGTGTGGTTTATCAAGTTGTGCTTGTGATGCTCACTTTGCAGAGGAGGTAGAGAAATGACATTAACTGTGCAGCAATCACTGGCAGATGAAAACCACAGCCTCTGTCAATTACAGGACATTCCCTCCTTGCCCCTCCTAGGTTCTGATCATCTTTTTTTTTTTTAAGTTGTTTTCTCATGGAGCTAATTGATACTGCTTTGAAACATGGTGTTAGTAGCTGCATTGCCACGCTCCCAGCCTGGCTTTTTTAGCTTGTATTTGACTTCTGTAATAAGCAGGTCAAAGCACAGTTCACTGGAGAGAAGTTAGTTTCCTACCTCTGTTATTAATAGCTGACATTACTGAATATTTTACCTAATGTCTCCTCCTCTGATGTGCTGTGATGTGCTTGCTTTCTTGCTTGCACTTGCCCTCACTTTCTCATGCTTGCCCTCACTGTTGTTCTCCCTAGTGCTCTTGTGCACACTCATGAGTTCTCTTGTGCTTGCTCATGCTCTTTCTCACTCGCTCTTGCTTGCTCTCTTGTGCTTCCTCTGTCACTCTTTCTCATACCCTCCCTCTGCACACTCTCTTTCCTATTACACTGTCAAAAACAGTCTTGAACACCAGCTGCCTGGAAAATGCTTTAAACTATCCTCAGCTCATAAGCTTTTAGAGATGGATAATCAGACTGTGTAGGCCTATCTCTCATAGGCTCAATTACCATGTACATATTGCTATTGCAAAATGAAGCATTTTGTTCTGTAACAACTGTCCTGAAGCACTTTTTATTCCTTGTTTCTTCTGTGAACTAAAGGTCAATGGGGACTCTATATGTGATTTTTGACTTTAAGTAGCATGACTTGAATTTTCATCAGTTTCAGATGTCTGATTTACATAAAATTACAGATCTAGTTTTTGAAAATTTGGTAGGTTTTGATGTTCTGAAATGTATTTTCTTTGTTTCTTGTAAGAAAACTAAATATCAATCTATCTGGTTATTTATACCTTCTTCCCACTATTTTACCCCCTCTCCAGTAGTCAAAATGAAAGGAGATGAAAGGCTGAAGATTTCTACTTCATTTTGTCAGAAAACTCTCACCTTCAAAATCAAGCTATTGTTATGTTTTCAAATAGTCAAACAGCTATAATTCATTCGTGTAGGTTTGTTTCATGCAATTTACTTCATAAAGTCAGGAGTGTCTAATTTAATTTGTTCAGTAGAATATGTTTTGGATGTGAAACTGTGTTTTGCATTTTCAGAGCCATGATACAAGTGACTTCTTACACGATTTTGTTTTTGAGACAGTACCTGGGACAGTCTCAGATCCCACCCAGTAAGAATATATCACCTTGAAGTGTCATATGAATATAAACTTGCATGTCCATGGTTATTTTTTCTGCCTGTGATTGTTCATTTAATATACACAGATTTCTAAAGGAAGGTTCATATAAAGAAATAGGGATGTTAGATAAGGTTTTGTACCATGTAAAGAGAAAAATTATTCAGATGAGACTAACAGTGTACTCAACCCTGTCTCATTAAATTAACCTTAAAGATTCATTTATATATGTCACTGTTTATACTTGAAGGTCACAAATTCTAGTCTTGTTTAAAATCTGGCTATACCTATGCATGTCTTTAATTCTAAAATCTTAGAAATAAAGATTTTGGCTGATTTTTTTTGGCTGATTAGTTTATAGCTGGATTCCCAATAGTAATAAAGGCTGTATATCTTTTCTAATAATTATTGGAAAATAATATTTTCTGACAGGTAAGCTAATAGAAACTTGCATGCAAGATAAACTTACCTTGTCAGGTTTGGGTTGTTTTGGTTTTTGTTGTTTTGTTGTTGTTGTTGTTGTTTTGTGTTTTGGGTTTTTTTTGTTGTTTTGTTTTGTTTTCACAGATGAAGCAGGCTAAATGGGTTTTATATTTTGCAGGTTCACAGCAAGAAATAGATAGGATGAGGCATTCTGAGTATGGCTGACTTGAGACAGGTTGATGCTGTTTCCAAATCTATATAGGCAATTGCATACAAGGTCAAATTATCTTCTTTCCTTTCATGAAAACATTGTCTTCAGAATATCAAATGTTACCCCTATACACAAAGCAGAGTTACTCTTTTGGACTTGTTTAATAATTTGAAAAAAAAAAATAAAAATCATTATCTTCCGAGTATCTGTACACAGTTTAAAAGAAACACAAGAAAATGTGGCATGCATTTAGGGAAGGAGAATGAGTGTTATCACAACTGGCCTTTGTTTTAGTTTATTTTAAAGTTGGGTTGGTTTTTTTTTCTGAATTGTAACAGATATTATCAATATGTCTGTTAACCAATATTGTGACACTGTCTGCAATGATTCACTTAGTGGAATTATTTAACTCTAACTCCTAGTTCTTGAAAGGATTTAAAAGTTATTCTTTTTTCTTGTTTTTGTTTATTTCTTTTCAATTAAACAAAACCAAACCCAAAACACTATTGCAATCCTTTACTATTGTGATAAACACAAATAGGTTCCTTAAAAATGCTACAAACATAAAAGCTAAATCGTCTTGACATCAGATGTTCCAGGGTATATTTCTGACTAAAATGAAGTGTAGATTGTTTTGCCAGCCCTAAAGGGATAATTTAATCAATGCATTAGTTTTGGGTATAGTTTCTTCCTTATGGCAAGCAAGCAGATTTTGTTTTTTAAATTGCTTGATTGAAGCCAAGGTAAATTTTACCAACCATTAAATGAGACTAACATGCATTTTTTCTTCTTCATAAAAGCAATAAAATCCTGTATTTCCTCATGTGATCATCTTTAAAAAAGACAAAACTAAAACAAACAAAAGACCCAAAAAAACCACCTTTCTGCCACATTAAGAGGAATTTCCTACTGCCATCTGGGGGAAAGACTAATCAGTATTTGAGACTCATTTTTAATTTTGTAGTTGTCATTCTGATTTTTCCCCTCTTTTCTGTATAAAATGTGGAACCTTCTTAATCTTCTGGAGTAGATCATCAGTGACCACCTTTCTCCCAAGCTCCAACAACTGCCTGTTCTTCATCCCCAGCTGACTTTGCTGTCCCTGAAGCAACTTCATATTATACAGCAACAGTCTAACACAGTAATGAGTCTGATTCCTAAACAAAGTAGCCCTGCAGGTATCTGGCTTTTTTTTTTTCAGTGTAATCTTTAAGTAAATGTAGAGTTCACCTGTAATAATGCAGTGTGTATTTAAGATATTATAAATATCAGTGAACAACCTTTAATAGGACATAACGATTCTCAGGGTGTGTTGGTAAAGGTTTCCCAGAAGAGACTATATTTCAGCTAGAAAAGGGCAGACCTGCCAACTAATTTTGAGATTAGAAGCACAATCAGTGGGAATGTTCCACCAAGTGCACAAAAATATATCGAAGATAATGCTTCAACTTCAGATGAAGCATTGCCCTTTCTCCAAAGTAATATCTAATTATTAATGCTTGCCCAAGAATAGCTGTGCTGCTTTCATGCCTCTCACCTTTTTAATACCTGAATCTTTAGACTTGGACTTTAGGATCAGCATCATCTAGCATAACCTTTAGAGTTTAATTTTTGGTATAAATTAGGTAAAGAAAAATGTCTTATTTACCACGAACAATAAAGCTGCCTGGTCACCCTTGACAGTGACTAAAAATCTTCAAAAGATAACTCCACAATGAAAAAACAACTGCTGAGTCACTAGTGACACCACATCAGTAAGTTATTAGCACACATCATATTATCCCAGTAAAAATGACATGACCATGTCTTTGTTCAGAGAGAAAATGATTTAGGAAGTGAGGTAAAAGGCATTTACAAAGTTTGTCTTTCTCACTGCAGGGAAGGTATGAATGAAATGATCACATGTCAAGGGAAACAAATGGCACATGAACCTTTCATAAATGAGAGCTGTAGGACAACTTTATATATATACTGCTATTTCCTTTTGGTAACCTTAGCTGTGCAACGGGATGAGGAAAGCTCTGAAATTTACAGCAGTTATACAACATCAAAGAACACAGCTTGTTTTCTATGCTCCTGCAGAACTCCATGCTTTAGTAACTATGGACAGCTGGTGCTTTCAGACACGTGAAGAGATTCCTCTTCCTCTGCAAGCCTGGCTCACAGGAGGATCTGACTTCTGGGAGGTTGTGTCCTTATTTTTTTGCATATGGGAAGTCTGTTATTGCTACTCCTAAGTAGATGCAGTAGAGCTATAATTGCTTTTTCTTAGCAGAATTGTCATGAGGTGTTCAGGTCTTTCCAAGCATTAAATAGGTGCTTTGTTTCAAAAAATTAAAATCTGGCAAGCTTTGAAAATGAGTAAATGGATAAACCCAAAATAAAACGTATGTTTGAGTTCAGTGTCTCTGTACTATCTTTGCTGGAACTGTAAAATTTTACCTTTTTATTTAGTGTTGTATAAACGTGTATTAAAATTTTCTTAGTGAATATATTCTGCTTCTGAGTTGTTTGAGCTACAGATGTGCAAGACTCCAGATGCTATCTTAAGGCTCAGACTAGCTGTATTTTCAAGCAGGACCCCTTTGTTTTGTATATCAGAAGGAAAATGATACTTTTTTCTTTTCCTGTTAAAGGTCATGTTGGTTTTCAGAAAATGTGCTCAGTGTTTCTCCTGTAGCCAAATTAGCATATTAGCCTTGAGGGGAGAAACATGGTGAGCTTCCTTCAGTTGTTTATTGACTCTTGATCCTTTTCAGTACCTGGTGTCACCTCCTGCAGACCTGAGGAGCACAATTGACATGATTACTGTAACTGGTGGCCTTCTTTAGGCACAGTCAATGCTGAGCTCTTCATGTACCAGGTTTTAAGGATTAGTAGCTTGGTACTACTAGAAACAGAACATAACACAACCTGATTTTTCTGTAGCTTGTGATCTCCAACAGCTGCCAATAGTAGACACATTAGATAAGTAGATGGGGAGATGGACAGAAAAGTAGCTGCACTGCTGGGCTAAGAATTTAGTGATAGCACCATGAATTCTAGCTGGAGGCCAGTCACTAGTGGGGTACCTCAGGGTGAATACTGGGACCAATACTGTTGTTGGCCTGGATGACAGGACAGAGCACACCCTCAGCAATTTTGCAGTAAATGCAGCACTGGGAGGGGTGGTTGATAAACCAGATGTCTCCACTCCCATTCAAAGAGACATGAATAGTCCAGAGAAACAGGCAACCAAGAACCTCGTGAAGTTTCACAAAGGCATGTGCAAAGCACTGCACCTGGTGAAGAATAACCCCATGCACCTGTACAGGCTGGGTGCTGGCTGCCTGCAAAGCAGCTTTGAAGAAAAGGCTTTAGGTGTCCTGATGGACCAAAAAAAACCCACAAAAATGAGCATGAGCCAGTAATGCATCCTTGTTGCAAAGAAGACTGTATTAGGACCAACACTGCCTTCGAGTTGTGGAAGGTCATCCTTGTTCTCTACTCATTGCTGGTGATACCACATGTAGAGTGCTGCATCCAGATCTGATCTCTCCAGTGTCAGAGGATATGTGGACATACTGGAACAAAGGTTTGCAGTGATGATTAAGGGAGTACATATGGAGACATACAGAGCATGGGTAAGAGATCTGGGGGTTTTTGTTCTTGAAGTTTCGACATAAGAAATTTTTTTGCTACAGGGAAAGTCAAAACACCAGAATACAGTGTCTGGAGAGGCTGTGGAGTCCCTGTCCTTTGAGGTATTAAAACCCAGCTGAACACGATTTGGCACAATCTGCTGTTTACCCTGCTTGAGCTGAGATGTTCAGAGGAGGTAATCACAAGAGATCCCTTCCTAGCTGTGATTCTGTAAACTTGGTATAGACCATGACTCCCTGGTAGAGTCCTAAGTGGAAACCATTACAACCCTTTCATAGAGCATGAGGCCAATGGTTATTTGACCTGAAGTAAAGGCAGACACATTCTGCTTTTGACTAGATGCATCCAAGCAAATAGGAACAAAACTGCAGTTTTATTTGCCAGACCTGTTTTCTATATGTGTCCACAATATTGACTTTCTTAAATGGAGATAGAAATTAAGTTTCAAGTTCTGAACATATCCAATTAAGAGAGATTGCTGAGTAACTATTTTGCAAGGCTCCTAATTTGCAAACACTTTTCTAATCGATAGCTACTTCTGTTCAATATAACCCCAAGGTGACTGTATTGTCAGCTGAAAGTGAGACATGGAGCTCTTGGAATCCTGGAGAGATTCATGTCTTCAGGAAAAAAAAAAATCTTTTTCCTTTACACCTTTGAGCAGCATGAAATTCAGCACTTCACATTCTCTCCACTTCTTTTGGTATCCTCTTAGCAGCATAAGGTTTCTGAAATTCTCTTTATCTCCTGTTTACAAAATGATTCAAGGATCATTCCAGACCAAGAAGTGACATGTCTAGAGAATTTCTAGCAGCACTGTGAGTGAATTGTGACACGCTGGCAAGGTTTAAACATGTACCTTGCAATGTATTTGTACTGTAGAAACTTTTAGCCTCCATTTCATAAAAAGGAAAGACTTCTTGAACTTATTTATACTGTGTAGTGGTTTGATTAATGAATATTCATGCATAGAAAATTGCATGTGCTGTGATGGACATAAGGACAGTAATTGGTTTCAGGATTGATGGATGTTTATGCTGCAGTCTACCCCAGACAGTGCATGCTGGAAACATTAGCATCCTGCTTCCCTTGTCAAAGCTCAAAATAAGTGGAAACAATTCAATTTTTCTCTGTGCAAATTGAGTAAGTAAGTGACAGTTGTTAATTTCACAGTACTTTTCTGCCAAGTTTCTCTAGGTGGCACAGAAAATTGTTGCACGTGGTCAATCTCTTACTTAACACTGTTGTCTAGGGACAAGAGCCACCGGTTCAGATGATGCTCCTGACTAGCATGGAATTGCTTTTATTTGACTTTAAAATTAGCCTCAGAATCAGCTGGTTCTCCTTTATGACCCTGATCAGAGACACACGTACCTGTGCTCAATACCTGTCACTCTGCCAGTGGGGACAGTAAAGGTTGTTCAACATATTGCTCCAAAAGGAGCCACAGTCATGTCAGGTCCCCTGAAATCTCTGTGCCTGCAAGATGCAGGTAGGTAATCAGAGGAGAAGCTATCAAAGAAATGGCTAAATCCACAGATATTTGGGAAAAGATATGGGTAAATGTCAGGCTTCCAAACAGCTCTTGTATTACATCTCTCATTACTTGAAGTATCTGTTCAAATAGTATTGTGGAGAAAAGAATAAACATTCAGATGACAACTATGCATTACAGCCTGCAAGATGAGGATATCTGTTACAGAAATTCAGTAGAATCTTGCCTTGCAGGGCGTGGTTAATTTTTTGCACTCCAAAACTGTGATGCTGTGTGTTAAACTTGTTTATTTGCAATGTGTTTTTCTCCAAATGCATCAGTATTTCAAGAGCACATATGAGAAACCATATGGATTTACAGATGGAGTAAGGCCATTATGGATTGTAGATAATTTTTTTGTTGTTTGAGAGAAAGTAGGAAAAATTGCCCTGATAAGTGAGATTGCTAATTAATACCTAAGCATTTGCATATGACAATCACTGGGAAAATGCAGCCACATTATTTTTCTGCAGGGATTCCAGAGAGAAAATGTATTACACAGACAAATTTCTGCCAATCCACCCATGTAACAATGGAGACCTGTAATCTCCAAAAGAAGGAAGATAGACTGTCTAAGTCTATCCATCAGTCTGCTTACTTTAAAATATAGTGGGATTACATTTAAAACCAATTCGATCGCATTGATCAGAAGGGGGTTGAGAAATGAATGGATTTGTTTTGATCATTAGAATAGCAGTCATTTTTACATGACACTTAGCAAAATGTGCTCCCTGTGCTTTGTAAATATTATTTAATCAGTTCTTGCAGGGCAGGAAAGCTGTATTGGAAGGTGCTGATTCTGATAGGACAGAAAAAAAAAAAATCCCCAAACCCTCCATAAAAGCAAGTTTAGATTAAAAGTTTAGATGCAAGTTTAGATGAAACATGGGCTTTTTGAATCCGTTTACTTCTCTGAGGTCTGTAACTAAAGTGTTTTTCTGTGACTTAAGGATGCCAAGATTTTGTTATTGCTCATGAATGATACTGGGAATCTTTGACAGAGCACAGAGCTTAGGAGCAGACTGCACTCCTGTTTTCTGTGTGGGTGTACGTGTGTCTAGGTCTCTTATTCTAAGAAAAAAACCTTTTTTCCTTTTCATGACTAGTGAGGTTTCTGCAGTTGGCAGGCATGTGAAGTTGTAATTGTGAGTGGCTGGATGTTAACCCAAACACTTGTTCTCTTTGTACGCACAAAATAATAGGGGGAAAAAAACAAAAGGGCAAACCCAGCTTGCTTGGTTATATAAACAAATTAAGTGACTACTGCTGCCCATCATGTTTTTCACTGCAATAGGAACTCCCTACTCCTGGTGAGTTGCTGGTGCCAAGACTATTACATGTTGTCCCTACCATCAAATCAGCTTTCTTTACTAATTAAAGCTGTTGCAGTGCTCTGTTGGCATCGCTTGTGCAGATTGCTGTAGCTTTGACATAGGAATAAATACATGATTGTGTCAGTGTAAATTCTCAGTACAAGGTATTTACGTACCATTTATTTTGAGTGTGGAAGAATAAGGCTTAGTATTTTCTGCTTCTTTCTGATATTTAATTAAAATCAATAACTGTCACCTTTATAATGGATGGTCTTCCCTGGCAAGAGATTGGCTGTTCAGAGAGAATAGAGTGTGAAGGTAAAGGAGTTGTAAGATCATTAATCGTCTTACCTATTGGATATTATGCCAGGATCTTTCAAAAATTAATTTTTTTGTTGTTGCTGTTATTAAGAGAAACAGTGAAAGGACAGATGGCAGGGGATAGCATTTAAAACTGTTTGGTCAGGAGTTGTATGCTTTTTAAATATAGTCTCATAGCTGAACAGAGAGAACCTGTTCTGATGATTGACCATGATTTTTACTGATTTCATGTTTCCAACCTGAAGGGATTTTGAGACTAAATGGAAATCTCACAGAGGTCTCTTTCACTCCTTAAGATCCATTTTGACAAAAAAAATAATCATTTTGAATGCTCCCACTATACCTCTTGTATTTATTTAGAAATTATATATTTAAATTAATGGTCTCGCTTGCTTGGGAAAAAGTGGAATAAATACAGAAAGTATTGTTTATACTGCTTGTGGTACACCTGGCAAATATAAAAATTCCTACTGCCTGTGGAACTGTTTAATGTGCAGAAGATGCCACTGCTATAATATATGTCAGAACTGAATATACCAAATGTATCCTATAAATAAAGCAAGTTACTCTATTAGACTGTGTCTTTCAGGACGACATAATGCAGTTTGGCAGTGTCGGAAACTATTTCCTTTTTCTTTTATATTAATTTCAGTAGGCCAATCTTTATCCTATTTCATTTTTCCACAAAGCTCAAGTCACCAGAGTAATTTTTTTGGCCACTTTCTTTAAGGCAGAAGAACTTTCATGAGTGAAGATTACATGCTTTAGGATTTGGGACAAAGTTATTAGGGAATGGACTAAAACTGTGAGGCATTAAGATAGTTCAGAAGTACACTAGTTTGCATTCAAGGAGAAGTGCAGGGTTCCCATGAGAGTGGAAAAATGGAATATTGAAATTCTTGATGAAGTTGCCACAAAGCAACAGAGAGTCCTTAGCTGAAATTAAGCTAAGGATGCAGAAGGGCGCATCATTTGGACGCCAATTAAGAAAGTATTTTTGTCTGAAGTTGATTTGAACTTTAGCTACAGAAAGGAAATTACTAATTAATTAAAAAGTGAGTCATCATTGAGCAAGTCTTGAGTTGGAGCTTTATTTCTCTTTCTTGCTTTACAGTCATTGTCTGTCTTCTCTGTATCACATGCAGTTGTTTTGCTGCTACACCAGTTGGACCAGCTGGGAAGGAAGGGTTTGTGATTTGGTGTGTATTCATACTGCTATGTCTGTCTTAATACTGAAAACTCAGAAGAAAGGACATTGCAAGGCAAGGACATGCATTGGGAATATTTTTTTGACTGGTATTTGGAATTAACTGTCACCTCAAAGAGGAGGTAAAGGAAGTGACTTCTTGCTAGTCATCTCCTAAAACAATGGAGATAAGAGGTGAGCAACAGTCTGTGATTCATTCTAGTTGTTGCTTAAAAACATTCAATGGCATTTAAAAAAATAATCTACAGTTTTGAAAATTTATATTTACCTTCTTTTAAATGATCTATCACAAAACATGTAGATAAATCTGATATGACTTGATAAATCCCATCATTACAGGTGGAAGTGCTTGGAAAAAAAATCTTGCTATTGTATTTTGAATCTTCATCCTTGTGTCTTTCTGAACTCTGTCCTTGCAATTTTAGATTTTTTCTGGTTGCAAGTTACACACCTATTACAACATTTTTGTTCCGTGTGACTTTGTGATTGAAATCATGTCTGATTTAAACTGTGATTCTAGCTTAGAGCTCCAGGGTATGCTTGAACCCCAACTCTCTGATCACTCATGCAGCTGAATTAATTGTCTTTCTCCATTGTGACGTTGTCCAACTGACTCCTCTTCTCTTATAAAAACCTGAGAATTTGAACTTTCATAGTTGCCTTCAGCACAAGGATTTGAGACTCTTCTACATAATTTTTGCAACGTACTTGTGAGGTCAGTACAAAAATGTGGATGCTAAAATGGCTACTGCCTGGAATTTTCCTTCTCGTGGGATCGAGAAGATTCTCACCAGCTGTGTGAC